>VYZR01045274.1:15363-26817 GCA_013400675.1 Oxylabes madagascariensis
AACCCCAACAAAACCCTGCCTAGATGACATTTTATCCAGCTCCGCTATTATTGGTGATAAGATATAAATCTGATTCCGTCCCTGTCTACTCGTGCTTAAAAGTCGTTGTTGAATACGTGAGGTAAAAAATCCCCAACCAAACCTGTGAAGGAAAGGAGCATGACGAAAAGAAAGCTGAGAGCCTTGCGTGACATTTCAGCCTCTGTTGTGGATGAGCTCGCTGCTGTCCTGTGGGTAGGACAAGCAAGGACAGAGGTTTCTTTGAGGACAAACTGTGGCTTCGATGAGATCACAGAGGAGATCTCCGTGCCCAGGCTGCTCAGAACCTTCCAGGGAGGAGACAGATGTGCAGGGGGCACAGCCAGATGTGCCGGGGGGACAGCCAGTGACAGCGCATCAAATGGGGACCAGGAGGGATGGACATTGCAGCACTGCTTTAAAATCAGTGAGCGAGGATAGAAAGAAGAAATGTAACATAAGGAAAGGCTACAGCATTCAGGAAAACCATGTGACTCTGCAGAAAGAGTCATTTTGAACATTGTGAGAGGTTAACTCGGAGGAGCCATTCAAATTCGGCTTACAGAATTGTCATAGAAAATAAACATATTTTTACTGGAGAATATAAACATATATCCAAAAGAAACTGCTGTTATTCTGATCCAGCAAACTCATTTAAAGGCCAGATCAAAGCTGTATATACTGCTGCAGAATGTACTATGTCAGCTGTACGCTGTTTTTCCAGGTGCTTCCCTTTGTCAGGGGTAGTCTTTTTTCAGTCTTGAAATAGAAGTTTTATGATTTCTGAAAGGCAACAGCAATTGAGACAAAAGTTACTTAAACGATTAAGCTTGTTTTTTGCACTGTTTTTTATGTTTAGCTAAATGCCTGGCTGAAAGTTCTTAGATTATGTTTTTTTTTAATAGAATAAAAGAAATCTCATGCTCACATTGTTGGTTGTTTTTTTCCCCAACCTCCAGGACTGCTTAAAAATGCAAACAAGAGAAGAAAATGTGAAATTTTATTACCAAGAAGATAAAAGCTCTCTTCCCCATCCCCCTTCACAAAGTGTGTGGGGTGGGAGGATTGAAAAGCTCTTAATGATGTAGTGCTGTGGTTTGAAACTAGAGATTCAGAGTATGAATTTTTTATAGGTCTTGTGACTGAAAGTTGAAATGCCTGGGTGTTTAACAGAGCCCTTCTATAGAAATACCAGAGAGGTCATTAGTCCAACATTTGAGCTGCTCTGTTACGGGCCTTTACCGTGGCTAATACAGGCATACGTGGTAATAATGGAAAGGTTTGGGATTTGCAACTAAATGGCTTTTCAGATAAGGACTAATCTATTCAAAAAGGCAATAGCAGCCTTGCTTTTGGGTCAGGAGGAACAGCAGGAGGATCAAAAAAAAAAAAAAATGTCATGTTGCAGATGTCTCAATTGAGTATTTTCTTCTGTTAGACAAGCAGAATAGGGAATTTGGCACATTCTGTGCACCTGATGGCAGCTTAAGAGCCTCTGAAATGTTCAGCTCAGTAATCGCTTTTCTCCTTCCCCAGGAACATTTTCAACAGGAGCTATGTTATCTTAAAAGACACGGTATGAAGCAAGAATCAGGCATGTTTTAGCATTTCCAATGAGAATGGGAGAATGGAGGGAAACAGCAAATGTGTTAAGGTGAATACAAAGTGATTGTGCAAAAATGTTATGTAACATAGGATTGAAATAAAAGAAAAAGAATTTAAATTTGTCAGGTGGAGGAGAAAAAGAAGACTCATCTTAATACCATCTAAAAAGAGCCTTTAAGAACGTATTTTACTTTTACTTCCATTTGGAAGATTTTATTTGCATTTTATGGAAGTCTAGATAAATAGAAAGTAGTCTCACCAATTTCACCCTGGTTACACAGAGCTTTGTAAAACTGTGTAGAATGTACTCAATTGTTTACTCTTTGAATAGCTGGAAATTATTACATGGGACTCAAGACATGCAAAATAAATAGACCTATATTTATACTGATCTTTTAAAAAAGTACTAGGAAATAGTTTATTCAAAGGGATATTTTACCTGTATTTAAACAAGGAAAATGCTCTTTCATGTGCAAATCAATTTAGCACGTGATGGCAGCGAATCGCTAAGTGTAGAGCTTCAAAATTAGTTTCAACATTTTGTGGGAGATTTCTACAATGATAGTGCCCAAAGATTGCAAAATATGTAGAGTTCCACAGCTGATAATAGAGAGCAAGTAGCATAAATTCACAGAAGGGATGTGTCTGAGGCAATTTCCTGTTCTAAGCAAGGAGTGGTGGTGCCTTGGGAACGTTTGTCTCAGTTCGTCTCACTCATGGCTGATCCAAGGATCACCGGGCTTTAGGAGCGTTTTCAGGAGCCCCAGGCAGCAGGACCAGGCAAAGCTGCACACTTTAAAGTTCATTTTGTGGCACCAAGGAAAGAAACATCCACATCACAATCTTGGAAAGACAATTACAGATGGGGTGGGTTTTATTTTTTTCAGAACTGCAAAGTAGTCTAAATAGATTGTTTTTCAAAGCAGGATGCTTTGTAATGAGTGGTTTTAGTAATTTTCTTCATCACTGGACTGGAATTGTTGCCTTCTTTTGTAGTGTCTGTTGGCAAAATGATTTCATTCTTTCCTGGGCCTCCTATTGTTTTTGTATTACATCTCTTAGAGACCAAAATTAGATTATCATTCTCATGGTGCTGCATGAAACAGGATTTAGAAAGTGATTAGGTAAATTCATGAGGGAAAAACAATCCATTGAAGGCTATTAAACACAAAGATTGCTGAAGTTACAGTGTGACAGATAGCTGGCGGGTGTCTTTTCCTTTTGACTGTCCTCAGGCATCTACAAATTCAGACAGGGTATGCTGCACAGAGAGCAGCTGGTCTGCTCCAGTGCTGAAGATATGTTAAAAAAAAAGAAAATAGGAAACACAGTGATCAGTACTGCTTCCAGTTCTAGTTCTGAACTCTGCCAAGCACAGTGTTACCTTAACGTCAAGCAATTCTGCATTTTATTGGTATAAACCTCTTCAAAAACACTGGGACTCCAGGTGAGATTTTCTTTGATGCCATCTAAATTCCTAATTTTTTTTTTGTTTGTTTTAATTCTGCCTTTGAAGGGGCAGGTTGCACTGTGAGTCTGCTGCCAGAGCTGGCAGAAAGAGCTCACCCTGTTTCCAGCTGGTCCCTGGGGAGATTTGTTCATCTGACCTGGAGTAATTTGTCTTGTGCCCCCTCTGAGCCCTTTCCTTGTCCAGGGGAGAATCCATTGCTTGGGGCTCCATATTAATTTCCAAATCTCTCAAGTACATTTCGCTATTACAACCTAAGTTCCCCCACTCAGAATTTTGTGGGAAAAAAAATCCAGTTTGAGTGACTCAATTATATTTAGGCTGTGTTAGTGCTACAGAGAGCCACCAGCATTTCATCAGCTGGAATAAATCATTGGCTCCATTGCGTTAATGCATCCATTTACCCCACTAAAAAATATGACACACGCATCCTCCAACTTCTAGCTATTTTTAAGGATGACAACTGAGAATTTTAGGAGATTTTATTCAAGATGGGAGTGCATATTGCATATTGCTTTTTGGTGGGTCCTACCTGAGATACCCAACCCTCCCTTTTCAGAGATAATGAGAAACGACAGAATTTACTTTGGAATTGTGAATATTGTGTGCAGCAGGAGGAAAAAAACTGAAACAACTCCATTGGCGGAGTAAAGATGTGGGTGCCCCAAATTAACCCTTACTTCTGAAAAAGAAGAGGTTTTTAACTCTGTGTCTAAATTTGCAGATCTGGTATAATCTGTCTCACAACAGAGATACTGTCAATCTTACCTGCAACAAGTAAGTTGTTTGGTAAGAGTGGCTGAGAGCCCAACCACTTTGGATCAAAACACGTTAAAACAAAAATGACAGTGAGGGTTTGCATCCAAGATTTAGTTTGGCCCAAATACAAACCCAGTATTTTCACTGAAGCTCATCATTAATTATCTTTTAAAGTATGTTCTGCTTGTTTAATCAAGAGCTTAACATTTTGGATGTAAAGATGCTTTGGATACTTACTTCAAGAGGCTCATCATACTCAAGCTTAAAGTATCATGGTTCATAATTAGGGATTCTGTTACTATCTTACACAGACTCTGGTTTTTATTATATCATGAAACAAGATATTCCACTTAGGAACTGTAGCTTTCAGATAACTTTTCCAAGATTAAAAAAAAAAAAAAAATAGCTATTTTAATTGTAAATATAACAAATTCAGGTTTTTAATATTACCAGTATGCAAGGCAAACTGAAGATATCCTTTATTCCCTGTCTGCTGTTACATCTTAAGTCCAGAAACTGTTACTTAATTCGCAGATGCGAGTGAGACTTGTCACACGTATTTAGCTTTTTCCTGCATTTACTTTGCTGACTTGTGGTATTCATGTAAATGCCAGCTTGCTTAAGCTTTAGAAAGTGATATGTTTGGGACAGCGATTATCACATTTGTCACTTAGTATTCACTCCAGTACCTTTTCCTTACATGCTCTGAAGCACTTTCACCATCCCTACTCAGAATTGAAGGCATCCTCCCCAAGGCCCTCTTGCACCCTCCCAAATTATCTTTTTCAGAGTGGAGATTGTTTTAGCTACCTCCCCTAATCCATTTCAAGTATAATTACACTGTGGTCAATATGTTTTAGATGTTCCATAACCTCACATTATTTTTTTTTTAATGCTTGGCTCATTTCCTGGATTAGTCCAAAGCAGCCTCTGGCTGATGGAGAGGCTTCAGGAAACTGCATTAAAAAGCAATTTTGGTTTGCACAGGGATTCACTGGCTAAAGGGTTAATATACACTTCAGTGATGAATGTGGGGTTTGAGATGAGGGTCCCTGTGAGGCTTTGTGCCTCACTTGCCCTTCATTAAAAGTGTAATTCCCTGCATCTCCACAGGTAGTTGGTCGTGTCCGGCAGCCGCCGGTCGCGGACCATCTGCTGTGTCCTGTCAGCCTCTAGATAAGCTCGGCCAAACCAGGCCACAGCCAGAAGCTTCTTCCCCCTCCTTCCCTCCCTGCTGCTGGAGGTGATCACCCCTGTGGAAAGGTCAGAACTGCACACGTGGCTGGGCTGCAGCTGCTGCAGCGCAGAGAGAGGCTCTTCATCAGCCTCTGTGTCCGACCCTTCATCAGCCTCTATATCTGACTTTTTATCCCTTTATCAGCCTCTATGTCCGACCCTTGATCAGCCTCTATATCTGACCTTTTATCCCTTTATCAGCCTCTATGTCCATCTCTTCATCAGCCTCTGTGTCTGACCCTTCATCAGCCTCTGTGTCCTGCAGCAGGAAGGGTGAAAGGGCTGTGCCGGGGGCAGTGGGAAATAAATAAATCGCCAAAACTAATAAATCCCCAAACCATGCTGCTGGAACTAGGATGCAGGGTAGGAGGAAGAGACCATAAACCAAACATGCCTGGCACAAACTCCAGTACCTGTATAAACTTTCTATAAATCATGATCACTGAACCCAACAAAATAGCAATCCTAATTCGTGCACCTCTAGTGTAAAAGCTGTGTGTTAGGGACAGCATTGGGGCTATTTCTGGATAAGAAATATTCCTTTATCAGCCTCTGTGTCTGACCCTTCCTCAGCCTCTGTGTCCTGCAGCAGGAAGGGCAGAAGGGCTGTGCTGGGGGCAGTGGGAAGGAACTACCTGGCACTGCCACAATCCCAGCCCGGGTTCATGTCCCGGTCTCGGGAGAGCGATTACTTGTGCAAAGACTCTGTAATCCAATTTCAGCAGCTCCAGCCCTGGGATTGGTGACATGCCGTGGCAGGTCCTGGATTCTGCTCGCACTCCCTGTGGATTCCTGGCTCAGCTGGAAAGAGGGGTGAAGTAAGGGAACAGGAGATTTGAAAGAACCTGCTCCAGTTCTTCAAGCTGGAGGGAGTATCTCAGAAATTTTAGCTCATATTGAAGTTTTCCCGGAAAAGGAAGATTCTGGGATTTCTCCGTTATTCACCTTAGCATCTCTGTTTGCTGCTAAGTTTCATATGAGGTCTTGAGTCAGTAAACGAAAAAAAAAAAAGGAAATTACTGATCAGCTCATGTACATTATGAGGAAGGTGTGTTTGGTGTAAGTGCAGTGGGCAGACATGACTGTATCCTGTCCCCCTGGCATTCCTTGGACTTCTGAGGCACTTGCACAGGGCTGTACATAAAGCTGTCCATCTCAGCATCTGTAGACGTGTTTGTGGAGCTGAACCAGTCACTAATGCCTGAAGAGATCCTTTCATCTCCCCTCCTGTTTGGTCCCCTNAGGAAATTACTGATCAGCTCATGTACATTATGAGGAAGGTGTGTTTGGTGTAAGTGCAGTGGGCAGACATGACTGTATCCTGTCCCCCTGGCATTCCTTGGACTTCTGAGGCACCTGCACAGGGCTGTACATAAAGCTGTCCATCTCAGCATCTGTAGACGTGTTTGTGGAGCTGAACCAGTCACTAATGCCTGAAGAGATCCTTTCATCTCCCCTCCTGTTTGGTCCCCTCAACCCAGCAGTTTAAACTAAAAGGAATATAATTTGTTCCAAGTACTCAAAGGTAGACCAGGCATTTTGATGTAAATACATCTAGGGGAAAAAAATTCCTTTTGTACAGGTGAGAAGCTCAGGACAGGTAAATGGAAACATTTAGTTACATATTCTCATTTCTGTTTCTTCCTACTAACAGGTTTTCACAACAGTCTTCCCCTGCCTGTGTTGATGCTTCTGTATTCAGACAATGAAAATATGCATGTGAGCTCCCAAGGCTAATCTATAAACATGTAGTTTTTCTTCCCTTCACAACATATTTCTGCACAAACTCAAGTAGATTTTCTCAGAAGATGTCCCAAAGGCCTTGTTTAATGACAAATAATAATCATTGCAACCATATCTGAATTATAATTCTAATATGTGTACATATGTTTGTATTTTAATACATATACTTATCAATTTGGGCTACGTATTTGTAATAACATGAGTTACTTGGTTTAACTTTATAAGACAAATAGCTATGTTATTGAAATCTCTGTAAATACCATTATAACACACTTCAACTGAGAAAGCATAACATTACAGTTCCTGCCATGCTCCCTTTAGATTTTATTTAATAGTCTGGTTTCATACTACTCTGTCTGCACTGCTTCTGTTCAGAGCAAGGCAAACATCAGCCAGATTTAAATTCACCCAGAAACACAACCTCGCATTTCCCACTCAAGAAGTGATACATTGGAGAGGACAGAAGCAATTCAGAATGTCACAAACATTTTGCAAGTTGGAAAACTGTATTATCTCTGTAGTAACTGAGATCTGGCCTTATCCTTTGGCACTGAGTCTAGGCCATAATTTTAACACTTTTTTTTTTTACACTTTTTTTGTGCATAAGACATTACAGAGGAATGGGCCAAGTGAACCGCCTACACAAAGGAAGTAACAAAAATAAGTAAGACAAATAGTAGGGAAAATCAGCAGATTGGGAAGGTTGTTCTAAAATTTGGATTATCAGTAAAAATAGATTTGGGTACAAGGAGGAAATCTCTGGCAGAAATGCAATTTAAAACAAGGATCTTCATGCTCACTTCCAAACTTTTGACAAGGCAAAAAATCCAAATCCCTCTTAACTGAGGAACGGTTTCCCATATTTTGAACAAACTGTGCTCCTGTAGCTCCAGTAGGCCAGAAGGCAAAGCTCAGGGATATTCGTACAGCTTTGGATCTGTTCAATTTCAGCTCTCTTTTCCTGGGCACTCAGTGATGCTGAGGATGCTGGGTTGAGTGAGAAGGTGAAATTCCAGTCTGCAGGCTAAAACAAGGGAGAAACCTGTTTGTTGTCCTCAGCATCACAGCAGATTAGCATTTCCTCCCACTACCTGCCTACAACTTTTCACTTATTCCACTAATTTAAGAGGCATGTCTCTAAAACCACAGCTGCCTGAAATGCAGCCTATACACTTCTGTTTGAATTTACTTATTGAGCTCTTCATCTAACAAATGGAAAAACTGAAGCAAATATTTTCAATATGAAATTTAAAACTTCTCTGAAATAAGCCTTAAAGAAGCTTGGGTTCCTGAATAATTTCTGCTAAAATTTGTCATCCGTGCAAGGTTATTTAATCCAAATCAATATTAAAATAAAAAAAGCCAGGAAGATGAAAACTGTCATCTCAAAAGTGAAACTGAAGTTCTGTGAGGGCTGTATTTCCAAATAATGTTATTTTTATTGGAATGGGTAAAGCTTAGAATATGGTAATAAAAATGTGGAGGTTTTATTGGCAAGATTTTGACTAAACTGCTTTTGATCAGCAACATTTTCTCAAAAGCTTTTGAAAAGAGCAGCCCATGTAACTACATGAGTACCAGCAGTACATTTTCTGCCATTTCTGTACTATGACCCCATCAGCCCAGCTTAAAGACAAATAAAATCTTTCATGCAGTCAATGCAGTTTTTGTTTGAATGCCATGCATTGAGACTACTCAGATTTTACAGAGGGAGCTCCAAATGCATGCCCTGTCAGCCATATGAATGATAACCCTTATTTTTGTAATAGGATTGCTGCGTTTATCACCCCAATTACAACGATTCCAAGCACTGATCCTAAGCCCTTCTGCTTTAAAGAAGGCAGAATGTATTAAACAAGGGATAGCTGCAAAGGCAAGGAACTGTTAATGGAGTGCTGAAACTGTACATCTACAAATTTTTAAAGGTTGAAAAACTGGAGAGAGGAGTGAAGCTCCTCTCCAGTGCTGTTTAGTTCCACAGCCTGTGTACTCCCACCACCTCATACAAGTGGGAGTATTTTCAGTTTCTAGTAGTCTGAGAGAGAAATGTTACCTATGAGGAATATAATCAATGCACATCACATACAGTGGCTACAATAAAGGTCTCCGTAGCAACATTAAGAACAGATATTTTTAAATGCTCCTAGTCTTATGTTCATGGGTTTTTTTAAATACAACTGTTAACTGCTTCCACTGCAGATGCTGCTGTGAGCTAATCATCCAACAAAACTCCTTTACTGAGGGTTGAAACGATGATCCCTGCCTTGTTTTTCTGCAGATCACCACAGGCTTGCTTTCCCCTGCAATCACTTAATATCCACTAAGTATTGCACCATTATTTATCAACAGGCAGCTCGTCTGAAAAATCAACCTGTCAGAGCTTTCTCTCTTCTGAGAGGAGTCAGAAGAGCTGTGGGAAGAGAAAGATTTAAAAAGGAAAATCCGAGCAGGTTATGGAAGACAATCCACCAAAATGGTAGAAAACAAGAGAACAGGGAGGCTCATGGTGCCTGGGAGTGGGGCTGAGGGAAGCAGAGTTGGAGGGTAAGGTGGTGAGGAGGAGGAGGAGGAAGCTGGAAAGCTCCTCAAAGCCTGTGAGCTGCGGCAGGTGCTGCAGCGGGGGAGCTGCTGTGGGAGCAGAGCTTGGTTCAGGGAGGAAGAACAAGAGAAAACAGTTGGGTTTATCTCAGGGATCCGGGATGGCTGCTTCTGGAGGAGGAGCAGGAAGAATGTTAACATATTTCTGGGAAATGAAGCAGTGTGTGAGTTTTTTCTTGTGTTTTCTTGCTCCTTTGGACCAGTGTCCCCAGAGCTTCCTGCCCTACTGATTCCAGCATAAAGACTGAGTTAAGGCAAGCGTGGATTTCCAGACCGCCTTGTACCCAACATTTTTCTTTGTTATCTCAGAGTAATCCTATTGCTTTCCCCTCATTCCTCAACCCTACAGATATCAAACCAGTTTGAGAGGGAAATGCAGATTTCAGGCACATAAAATAGGTAGAAAAAGGCTGAGTTAAACCCTGTGGTTAGAGTGATACTGGGACTTCATTCTGAAAAGAACAGAAAGCTCTTCCTTTTCACTGTTAACTTCTTAAGAGCAAGGACCAATAATAGGAATAATTTATACACTGCTGTACACAGGAGTGATACAGGAGTGATGGAGGCATGTACTGCAGCCTTGGACTTCATTAATTATATATAAATATGCATACCTGGTAAAAAACCAGCCCTCCTAATTTGTTAATAGACTTCTGAGATGCTAATCTTTGCCTCATCAGCTTAAAAGCTTAAAACACAGTCTGGCAATACTGTTTGTACCATGCAGAAATGATCTGCTTTGGAGGGAGCACAAACCAGGGAGCATGAGAGTGTAGTCACCCATTATCCACTCTGTTATGTACCCAGAGTTCTGGTCCATCTCTGGAGCAGCTTGGGCACAAACGATGTCAGTAGCAGGGGAAGGGAATCACAGGTAAACACGTAAAAATTGCATGTTGAGAAGGATGGCAGGAAAAAAAAATGTGTGGGGATTTAACAGCAGGGCTTGTCAAGGACAGGGTATGCAGAAGGGTAGGTAAAAGCAGTAGATAGGTAAAAGGATTGAATTCTGTCCCATTCTAAAGCTCTCCAAGGGACACCAGAGCTCTTTAAAAGGATTCACAGATTGCATTTGTGCAACAGAATTGCTTGAACTGGGCAGAGCTGGTTTATTTGGTGTTCCTCTCTCTTCTATTAGGATGGGAACATAAATTCCTTCAGCTAATTCAGCTCTGTTCCTAATGGCAATTATCTGGGATGTTCTTCTTCTTCAGGGCTATATCCCCCCTCCACTCCTGCTGTTTTGCTGGGAAAGCCTGGGAGAGAGCCTGTTGATGGCAATTTGGCTGAGCTACCCATATCTCTAGGAAAAGGGCAGCAGTCAGCAACTCTGTGAATGCTTGATGCAATCAGTACAGCTCCTGGCTGGGAAGTAGCTGAAGATTTAGGACCAACTGCAAGGTCTGTTCAGGATCTGTGCCAAGGAGCAGCTGGACAGGCTGCTGGCTGCAGCCTGTTCCACCACCATGGTTCAGAACCGAGGTAATTGTCTGTGTTTGATTTTACACAGGAGGTTTGTGGCCATCAATACTTCCTCCGCACCAGTTGCTCAGCATATCTGATGCTGTAACGTGAGCTCGCCGGCTTTCTCCTTGTCAGAAGGGCACCATCAAGGACATTTTCAAAGTGTGTGCCAAGTTATTTGTGAAACCCTCTCAGAACAATGAAAATACTGCTTTTCCACAAGGCCAAGTTCTTATTTGATTTCTACAGTTACCCTCATCAGCGTGACTTCCCACAGTAGCCTTCTTTTTCATGTCTTCTCTTCATGTGCATTTACTGGGGGAAATTTTTAATTTGACACAAGATAGGTGCCATTAAGAGCAAGCACAGGTACAAATTTAGGTGAAGAGGAGGTCACACAGATGCAATGAAGATTTAAAAGTAAGTTATTGCTGTCCTTCTCACACCATTGATTTTCCCCTTTTGCTTTCCCCCTTTTTTACACTTAGTAGAGTTAGCTGTAACCATCTGTAGGTGGTTTACATTTTGTATTTCATTTCGTTGTTGTTTTGGGTTTTTTTTGA
>VYZR01045275.1:20085-32750 GCA_013400675.1 Oxylabes madagascariensis
GGGAGTGAGACACATAAAACAGGCAACAAAGTATAATGACTATAATTAAACTGGTTAGTGAAGTAGCTACAATGACCTACATTTAATCTGATTCTATAAAATGTATCTCCATTTTCTACATCATCTACATCATGTCTGCATCTCCAGCTTTTTATTTTTTTATTAATTGGTCAGTTTTACCAACCTTGACAGAAGGTAGCCATCTTCAAAATACTACACTTCTTCATGTACAATGAAAACAGGAAGCAGGAAGGAGGTCCATGAGCAGAGTGTCTCAGCATAGTTAAAAATGCTNCCTGGTCATCCAGTTGGCTACAAGACACACTGGCAAAAAAACACTGAATGCAAACCTCATGGTAAAGATGAAGGAAGAATTGGGAAAGTCCCTAACTCTCAGGACTGTAACAGCACTGATTTAGTTAAATAATTTCATTCCAGTAATTAATTGAAAAAACTACTTCGTACTCCTAAATGTGAATGTTGGGAAACGCTATTTGGAACATCTACAACACTTTTTAAATTCAAACACTCCTACGAGGATCACTGGAATACTCCTGAAACTGCCTTGCACACCATAAAATCTGGAAAATATAAAACACTCTGCTGCATGGCAGTAGGNAATGCTACAGTGAGACCTCTATTATAACCTGATATCAGAGAATCCACTCCCTACCCAAGTGTGTTTTTCAGTGTGCAGTAAGAGCAGAGCTCACTCTGCAGACTTGGTGTAATTCAGATAAACAGTAAATTAGATTTGCAAAAAATACTCATTGGAAACCAAGATCCACTACTTTCTGCTGCTTACAGAAATATTTCTTGTTAAAATGATTACTCTGGTCTAGTCATTCCAAACAAGGGCACTTCATCACATGGTCCCAAATGGTATCACAAGACCTTTAATTATTTGGTGCCCACAATCCTATGCCTTTTGTAACATTCTATATGAAAAAAAACAGGCAAGCGAGTNAGGAGAGAACACCTTTCCATGTTACTTCGTACTTGGTTGTTGAAGCAAACATAGAGCCCCAGTGAAATTCACAGCAGCTGTGCTGCAGCTATTCTCATTTTGTACTGTGCCGGCACATAGAGTTGCACATCCATAAACCTGAAGAACTATTTGCTGGAAGTTAGGGTCTGAGGTATAAAAAAGACAGCACAATTCTTCTGTCATGCATACACATGCTTTTTACAGAGCAACTCAACCCTTTGTGCTTTAACACTGCATACAAAGATAAATGACTGATAAAAACACACACTGGACTATATTAAATAGGAGGATTAAAAGCAAAAGGCAGGCACAGCCTGAAAGACAGCTAGGGTTTCCATTCAGAGAAGTGAAATTTTCTTTGTAAGTTAATCATTCCCCTTCATTTTCTACACCAACAAACCTTCACATTTCAGTGACAAAAGCATGGTTTGGGAGTATAAACAATTAGAAATAAAAGACATCTTGCAGAAAACACACATCCAGAAAAAACAAATTCTCAGAGTATCATAACATAGCCAAAGAGAGTAACTAGATGAAGTGCATAAAAACATTCACATTTTGCAAATGCTTGGCAGAGAAGGAGTATTTTTATAGTTAAGGACTCCTTACAGTAAAGCCTTTTTGTGGGAAGGAAGCACAAGCTCTTGTGCTCTAGGAATATTTGCATTTTACAGCATAAGAACACAAACTAATGACATTCATAAAATACTGCTTGTGCCCCATACCTGATAGAAGAGACTGTTTTAAAAGTTTTAAAAGTCTTGTTGTGCAATCTTCCCTATTCTACAGACAACTGACCTACATTCCACTCCTATTCCTTGTATTTGCAACCTCTTCTTAGAAAAAGGTCAAAACTAGGCAACAGAAAAGAGCACACAGTGGCACAATAAGAGCCCCATGAGACAGAGTTAATTTTTAACCTTGAGCGGACAAAGCTGGCACCCTAACAATTTTTTTTAATGCTGCACCTACCAAAGTGGATCTCCACTCTAACACCTGGCTTGAAACCTTTTAAAACTTTACACTGTACTTTGCCAAACAGGACAGATGCATCAGACCAGGGACACAGATTCCTGACTTGGAGAATAGTGTTTTGTCTCTGACATTCCTTCACATCAATAACTGTTGAACAACATGAACTCAAATGACCACTTTCTGCCAACAATGCCACAGGGATGGGCTAGTACACACCTCACAAAGACAACCTTGTCTCAGCCCTATCTCATGAGAGCTTACCTGTTTGAGGAAGCAGTCAGTTTACAAAGAGAAGAGCTCTCTTCTGAGAACAGGAATTTCACAAGTATCGCTTTTAACAAACTTGTCTGCCCTTTTCCCTTAGGACACGCCAGACCTCACCCCATGTCAGGAGCGCTATACCTTGTTTACTAACGTCTATCGATTAACCCAACCGTAACTCTCCCAGAGACTTGCTTCTCCACAGCTGCTCCCATCCTATTTCACTCCCTCTGGGAGAAGGTACCCCTGCTATCTCCATGCCTGTATGGTGAGCTGAAAAAAAAGAATTCATTCAAAAGTGAAAAGGTTTTTTCCTCCTTCATGCCCTCATTCTCCTAAACAATTCTCCCTGTGTCCCTCCCTGTCACAAAATCTGCTCTTTCTCTCTACACGTCACACAGCTATTTAAATGTCTTACCCATTCTTCAAACCAGGCACATGACACTCAGGTGCTACTCTGAGAAGCACCACGTAGACACCTACAGAAACAGAAACACCAGAGGACCTGCAGCTGCAGAGGAGCACTTGGCGATTCATGACACTCAACTCGTTCATCGTACCAGTTTGGAGACTTCAAAAAATCTCATATTTTTCAGGTCTCCAAAATTGGTCTCTGAGCCTTGTTAACTTCCTCAGTAAGTTTGGCCTGACTAAAGTATCTCAACCACATCTGAGACTTTGGGATAGTTAAAAGCAACAACTATTACATCCTGGCTTTAAATAGGACCTTTCCTTAGCAGCATTTTTTACCTCTGTATTTACAGTTGCACACTGTCCCTCCAAGCTGAGGTTTCAGAAGTACTTTGAAAAGGCTTCCTCCAGCTAATGGATTTGGGAAGTCTGGCAGATGGGTGTTGCGTCTTGCCCACTTGTAGCACCTCATGTGTCCTCCCTCCAGCCAGCAGCTCCCCAGAATAACTCCTGGCCTAATGCAGTTCCCAGTGAAATACCAACATGCAACACAGAAAATTACAGGTTTGGACCACGCACATGTAGACCAAATAGAGGGCTAGGCAAGCAAAAACCACGCTGAGACAACCCAAACTGACAGGCCACTGAGTGAGTCATGCTGCCCAGAGTCAACAGACAGAATCCTTGTTTTCCTTCCTCTGTAGCAGGAAGCATGGAGTATTTCCTCTCTCCCTCGTTTCTTGTGAGTTTTACAGTGAAGGTCACCATTTTGCGGGGGTGGGGATGAAGAGGAAATTTCAGAGTTATAAACCCCAAGGATTTAGAAGCATTTGGAGAGGCCTGTATGAGACTGTCCTGCTGGGTGGCTGGGAGGAGACAGGCTCACAGATGACGCAGGCTTGGCATGAGCCCAGTTATTTGGGATATCCTGATCCAACCAGTTCACTTTCAAAACCTAAACTGGCTTGTAGCAGTAGCAAGTTCTTTCCTGTCTTCATCCTTCTTCCCAGCAGGACTCATTCAGGGGTTAACTGTAAATATGTGCTGAGGTCACTATACCACAAACCAATATAGAATACCAACAGGGCAAAAGTATTAAACCAAAGGAAAGGCATGCAATTCAAGATCCTATGTTTGCACTGAGATGCAGGCACTTTGCATAAAAAGCTCTGCTCCATCTACCAGTGTTAAAAACTATAAAACCTTCTTCAGAATACATTTGGGCAAAGGATTTTAAATTATTACTATTATAGAATTTTTGGACACGAATAGCCATCTCCATGGACAAAATTATACTACTACATCAAAATATGAATTAGACACAAGCTGCCAAAATGTCCTTGCACTGGCAAAACCAAACAAATAAACACACAGTAACACAAATAAATAAATAAATAAATAAATAAATATTACAATGTTTAACAATAAAAACTTAGGGCTCTTAAAATTCCCTTAAGTTTCATATTCTCAAAAACCATGTAAAGAATAGAAGGGTTTGGTGTTAGCCTGACAAATAAACAATTGTTAATTTTTAAATGTGATCAACTAAGAAAAACAAATAACAATCATGGTTAAAAACAATTTCAGCACATTTTCCTTGGTTCCACCACATAATTTCTGTAATTTTACATACTTTTCTTTATATCTTGACTAGTGTTCTCTCCCTGTTTGTTTCTTTAGGTCTTGATCACCCACCAAACAAGTCTTAGAGGAACCTAGCCTCCAGGATATTAGGACAAATTCCTATTCCTTTTATGTAACCCTCTAGCAGTGGAGAGACTGCAAACATAATACACTCTTTCACTGTTATCAAACGGTGTACATAAGAGACTCCTTTATACATGAAAATCAGTCTCCATAACTAACAGATTCTTGAGAAGTAGTAGTGAAACCATGTTTAAAACAAATGCTGTCAAATATATATACTATAGATATATATAAATGTAGTACAACAAGCACAGCAAAATTGACTATCACTTGTTTTGCACCACAGTATCTTAAAATATAGCTTTTTAACTGCAGTGCAGTCTCCTAAATGTGAATGTTGGGAAACACTATTTGGAACGTCTACAACACTTTTTAAATTCAAACACTCCTACGAGGATCATTGGAATACTCCAAGAAACTGCCTTGCAGTTTCTGGAAAACATAAATCTGGAAAACATAAAACACTCTGTTGCATGGCAGTAGGAGAGAACACCTTGCCATGTTACTCACAAGACAGAGAACAGGTTTTACCCTGAAAGTTTCATCCTAGCCTGCGTTCACGAGCATATGAACTCAGAGCTGGATAAAATCATCCACTTTCACTCTTCAGCATTAGAGACAAAGGCCTGGTACTTCTCCCTCTGTTTCAACTTGAAATTTGAAACTTGAAGCTTGGTTTCAAGTGACAGGCAGAACCAGGAGAGTGAAGTCTACAGCTGACCAACTCTGTGTGCCAAACCAGCCTCGCAAAAGCCAGCAGCAGGCTGGGTGCAGTGACCCGGACAGACAACAGGGCCCAGTGCTGGGGCAGCTGCAGCAGCAGGGGATTCACCAGCTTCCAGAACACGGCACGAACCCTCCACACCCAACTCACCACCGCAGCACCTCTGCCCGAGTGGAATCCAGTGTCCAGAGGCGGCAGACAACCATTTCACTAAAACCCTGGGTTTTTTCCTTCTCCTTGCTCACTCTGGATTACCAGGATCAACATAAGCCGGAGGAGGAGGGCCGGCTGCAAACCCGGCATCTGCTCTGGAGACAGCCCCAGCCGCCCCGTGTGCCAACAAAACTCTCTCCCTATCCATCCGCCGGAGATTTGCCGACACAAGGGCAAAGCGGGATTAGGGCCGCGGCAAATATTTGCCTGTCAGCACTTTACAGCGGGGCGAGGGCACGGACACGGGCGGGTGTTCGGTTTCCAGCAGGGTGACTCCGCTCCCCCTGCAGCTGCAGGAGGGCAGAAAACAGAGGGCAGTGCTGATGTCGGCCTAAAGTCTGCGCTCACCGGGGTACACGATGACACTTCAGGGGACCGGGTCTGGATGGTGGCCCTGAGGGACCGGGACTCCCCGTTCGGGGGGGCTTCCAGGCGATGACAGCCAGCATCCAGCCCACCCCTGGCTGATGTACCCCTGCCATGCCCGCGTACCCCCCGCCGCCGAGCCGACCCGGGCACCCCCTAACGCGCTCGGCAACTCTCCCCGCCGGGGCTCCTCCCCTCGAAGCCGAGCTCAGCGAGGCAACAAGTGGAAGCCGCCGAAGTCACTTCCCCCTCTCCCCGCCAGCCCCCTCCGCCCGCCGCCGCCTCCCCGCCCCCGGCCCCGCCGCGCTCCCTCGGGGCTGTGCGGGAGGGGTCGCTCCCTACCTGCGCGGCCGCTGCCGCCATGTCGCGCCGCGGCGGCCCGGGGTGAGGCTCCGGGCTCCCCGCCCGACTACAACTCCCGTGAGGCCGCGGAGGGGCCGCCCCACACCCGGGGCGGTGTCCGCCCGCAGCGCCGGGGTGCCGGAGGTGGCGGCGACAGAGCGCCGCGGGGAAAGCTGAGGGGTTTGAGGCGGCTTTGGGGGAGAATTCGCCGCTTTCGGCTGCAGCTGCAGCGTTGGGTTGGTTTCCTTTCGGGGAGGCTGGTGTTCCTGGTGCCCTCACGCAAGGTCGTGACTTTTTACAGAGTCACAGAGTCGTTAGGGTTGGACTGGACTCTGGAGACGCCTGATCCAACCCCCTGCCCAGGCAGAGTCACCTGGAGCCGGTGACACAGGGACGAGTCCCGGTGGGTTTGGAATGTCTCCAGAGAGGGAGACTCCGTGGCCTCCCTGGGCAGCCTGTTCAGTGCTCTGCCTCCCTTCATGTAAAGTTCTTCCTCACGCTGAGGTGAAACTTCTCTGTGTTTTGGCTTATGGCCATTGCTCCTTTGCCTGCTGCAAGGCACCACTGAAAAAATAATACTTAATATTTTGTTGTTTGTTTTAATACTTTTTAATATAGTACTGACTGTTGCTTTTAAGACTATTCTATATGGGTTTCCTTTTTTTTTTTTTTTTTCCCCTCATTTGCACATCAGTTCATCATTCTCTTTGCACAGACAACTGAGGCAAATGTGAAAGTCAGGCATGATAAATCTGCTGTGCAGGAGATTTCCCTTCTGCTCTTGCCAGTTTTGAAAGAAAATCCTCATCCCTAAACTGAAGGGATGAAGGACATAGTCTCAAGCTGTGCCCGGGGAGGTTTAGGTTGGACATTAGGAGAAATTTCTTTACAAAAAGGGTGATTAGACATTGGAAGAGGCTGTCCAGGAGGTGGTGGAGTCCCCATCCCTGAAGGTATTACAGGAAAGACTGGACGTGGCACTCAGTGCCATCGTCTGGTTGACTTGGTGGTGTTTGTTTGGTCATGGGTTGGACTTGATCTCAGAGGTCTTTTTCAACCTAATTGATTCTGTGACTCTGTGAAAGACATTGGGAGAGATTAGTATGTCCACATAAGAGACTGAGAGAAAGCGGGTGTGAAACTAGAACAAGAGGTTGCTTCCTGAGACAGGGTGTGGTGGGGTACAGGGGCACAGGGTTCCCAACACTTCCAGCACCAGGCCCCTTCTACAAGCAGGCTGTTTCCTCTTTTCAGATTTTATCCCTCCCATAATGCATATGATTCTCTGAAAGGACATTTCTTTCACAGTGCCTGAAATAGGCTATGCTTGTTTTGCACTTGAAGTATAAACTTGAAAAACTTCCTTTGCCTTTTTTTCCACATAGATGTGGTAAATAAAAGATTTTAAATTAAACTTGTGAGCAAGCAGTTTGTCATCAGTTCTCGCCACAACGCTTGTGACTTTGTTAGTGTCATAAACATCAGCTTAAGCTGAAGATCAAAGCATCAAATTTTCAAGAGTCTTGAGGAAATATATATAGTATGTGGTCACTGACATGTCTCCATCATCCTTCACACATAAGAATGACTAAGCGACCTTAAGTTTTGGTGATTAATCTTCACCTAATGTATGTTTTTTGAATAGCTCAAAAGCATTTTAATGCCCTCAGAAATGCAGGTAATAGGGCTACACATGTTGCAGGCACATGACTTGTGAAATGCAGTGGGGTGTCTTACACCGTTTGGAAGCAACCTTCAGGCGTGCTTTTCTTGGCACGCTTTGCTGATTCATGCAGCAGCGTCAGGAGCATCTGCTGAAAATGAGTGTTTGTTTTCCACTGATCTCTAGGCAACTGGGTGTCTTCCAAAAGTAATCTCAGGGTCATCAGACACAAATAATGGTAGATCAAATCCCATATAATTCCACTGCAATGGATTTTATTTTACAAATTTTCAAAATGTCTCTGTGGAATTCTACTTTTCACTCAAAAATAATCAATTAGAATGGATTGTTCCTCTTTTTAATTATGTAATAAGAAGCTACTTTCAGAAATATTTAATTATTGATGTTAATGATTGAATTATGCCTGTTTATGTAACCATCAATTTCTTCAGAGGAAAACATGCTGTTTCCAACTAGGTCCATAGCTGATCAACATTTCCTTAGAATTTTCCATATTTCCTCATTTCTTAGCAATAGATGTTAGAGACCTTTCCTTGTTGGAAGCTGCACTAGGAAAAAACCCACATTTTCTGATCCATGTGTGTTGCTTTCCTGTATTTTTACTCTGATAAAATTTATTGATTAATGTCTTCATAAACCATGATGGGCTAGATGGGAATTATTTTCAATTTCACTCGGCAAGAAAAGCAATGCCAGTCATCCCACCAAAAGGAGGTAGCCAACTCAATCAACTAAAACAACTAAATTGGTAGTTAGTGGTTTCCTGTGCATAGTAGATGAGTATGTCATGATGGTCTCTGAGTATGTGTCCATAGAACGCGTTCCTTCCATCTGACGTTACTGTTATATGTGCTACATGTTTTCTTTAAAGTTTTTGCAAGAGTTAATTGATGTTACATAATGACTGGAAGGGCTTTGCTTCTGCTAGCACTTGAGGTATTTTATGAGGGTAGCTAACTCCCAGTTTCCCTAGTCACCCTCAGTGGATTAACATACCATTGTAGTTAGATTGAACAACAGGCTGCTGTTCATCATCAGAAACCTTCTGTGACTGTGGGGAGAAAGCTTTGGAAGCACTTTTTGCATTTGTTTGCATTCTGTTTTGAATAGGTGAACAAATAATTGTCTGTAGGTATAAAGCTGGGAGTAGGCGACATAAAAAGAAGCAGCAAAGCTCTGGAAAACATCTAGAAGCAAATATGGCATTTTAAACAAAGTGGCTGAGGAGCTTGGAAGAATATTTTGCTAAATATCAGGTCAGCTTCTGAGAATGACTTCCACCAGAGCACATCAGTTTTAGGAGCTATCACTAATCAGAACTGCTGCATTTCTCTCCTGTATGGACAAAGTAGGTACCAAGAATTTTATCTGGTTTGGTGCCGGTTCAACTGCACCAGCAACGATGTGGGAGAGCCAAGACATAGACTCTGGGCTTTGCAGTTTAAATGAAACAGAGTCTTTTATATACATCTATATGGGTGGCACAGGGATAAAGAGCATACTCTCTTTGCTTCTCGTTGTTGGAAGACAACAGTATTGTTTGGAGGAATGAAACAAACTCAAATATGTTTTGGTTTTGTTACCTGAGCAGTACCTGAATATGGAGAGAGTACTCCACTCCTCACACTTTTCTTTGTCCTTCTCAGTATTTTGCTTCACTACATGAGCAAGGGCATTTTCAGCTGCAGAGTAACCATAAGGAGAAGATAAAATAGATTTTTATTTATAATTTCAATAAACTCAATATTTCAAAACATTGAGAATATGAAGGTATCCAGACTCTCAGTGAAAACACTTCTGGCAGTAAAGAAGTACAGGCTATGCTTTGCTGAAATTGCACACATTTATGAGTCTGATTCTTGCTCTGATTATGATCAGAAGCAAAATTATCATTGCTTTTAGTGGAAACAGGGTGTTTCCTTAAACATGTGCTTAGAGGTCAGCTTTGATGGAAGAGATCTTGGATTTCTAGTGGACAAAAAGTTGAACACAACACAGGCCTTTGCCCTTGCAGCAGTGAAGACTAACTGTTTATGGGCCTGTGCTGTCATCAGGCTGAGGGAAACCTTTATTCCACCCTGCCTGACATTCTCATGGTCACATCTGCAGTAGCGTATCTAGTTTTGGGGCCACCAGTGTAAGAAAGAGACATTAATTGACTTGAAGTCAGCTCTATGGAAGATCACTGAGATGGACAGGGAGTTGGAGCACATGACGTATGAGGACACTAAATTGGCTGGGATATGTTTAGCCTCAGGAAAAAATAAGGTTTAGGGGAGAACGAATGGGTCTTTTCCATTCTCTACTGTGAAGACACAGGGAAGGCAAGGAAAAAGCAACATCGCCAGGTTGCAGCAAAAGAAATTTTGTTTGTATAGAAGCAAAAACATCCACCATGAGACTTACTAAGCATTGCAACAAGGACTCAGAGGAGTTATGGAGTCCCTGTTCTTGCAGATTATCAGTTTGACCAAATAAAGCCCTGAGTGACCTTGTCTGACCAGGAACATAAAACTTCTGTGAGCAGCATGAGGCAGTGGATCAACCCCAGAAGTCTCTTCCATGCTAAATTAATCTATGAAAATTCACAATTACTTCTTCAATTGAAAATACCTTAATAGGTGGTTATCAGAGGCCGAGAACAATACAGTGTAGAATTCCATTGAATTTCTGAACGTTTATTAGTACTACTTCATTATATCAAGAGGCTCCATATCTACATTCTGAGTTATTTTGGTTATGGTAGCAATACAGTGGGTAAGACGAAAAATTCTTTTTACATACTCAGACACACTGTAACAAAAGATGCTGAAGTTACAAACAGATTTATATAATTTGCTAAAAACTGGGCAGACCAGGATCATTTCAGTCTTTGTGCTTCTGTTATAATTCTCAACTTTGTCTTAGACAGATGTAACATATATGAACAGTAAAGATTTCACAGTCATGTGTCTCTAGGACAGTAAGTTGAATTACAACTTATTGAAATTATGTAGGTGCATGAGACCTTCTTGGTACTTATGCTCACGTATTTTCTTCTTGTGGAGATTTGCTGGTACCAAGGAAGAGGTTTTGGCTTACCAGAATAGAAGAAATTGGACTTATTTGTTCAATAAGTTATCTTCAATAAGTTATCTCTCCAATAATTGACAGTATTCAGTCCCCAGCCCAAAGTATTTTGAAACCACGTTCATTTCAAATGTTTCTTGTCAGGAAGCAATAGCCAAAGGCTGGTCTCCACCACAGCCAGAAAAAATGTCAACTTCTATCTTTCCATGGTTTATCTGAACACAAGTGAATTGAAACCTTGTAGAATTAATGAATCCCCTTTTTAATTTTTTACATTTTAGGTAGTAACTGTAGTAAGTGAGATACCAGGACTGATCAGAAAGGTGCATCTGATGACGAGGGGCATGATACGAACACTTTGTTCTGGCAACTAAACTGAAGCACAAACTAGAAACTATGGGCAAGCCCTAGGAAGACTGTATGGGTCTATGTCATACGTGTTCACCCCATTCTTATGCCTTTCTTAGGTATTCTTGCTTCTGGGTATAATCAGAAATAGGATATTGTATTATGGGCCCATCTGAGTTTCTGCTTTTTATAAACTACACAGCAGCTGTGAAGAACCTGTTTTCTGCTCCAGATAATCTTTAGAGATCAAATGAAATAGTGTGGAAACAGCATAGACATTTTAAGACAGATGCCCAAAAAGCCAAACTGTTGCTTAGAACCATTGCTAAACCATTGCTTGGTGCCACTGCAAAACTTCCTTGGCCTTCTATATAACTGCTGGGAAATTAAATATTCTGCTTTCCAGGGACTTTGTCGTTCAGCTACACTGGAATATGCACTATATGTTACACTGCCTGGGGAAAAAAAAAAAACCCTTTTTGATATAAAATGGGAAGGGATATCATTTTTTTTAAAAAAAATGATATCCCTTCCCATTTTATATCAAAAAGGGTTTTTTTTTTTTTTGTATATTGTTTTGTGTTTTTTTTTTTTTTTCCTTTTTTTTTAAAAAAAAAGGAAAAAAAAAAAAAAGCCCAAACATCATATTTACAAATAAAGCAAGCCGTTTTTATCCTGCTATTTAAAAATCCATTTGTTCTTGCACTATAAGCTCTTTATAAGTTTAAGTGTTCTCAGCACCACGGCAAAGGGAGAAAAGAAAGGAAAGAGCAATTAGAGGCAAATATGCTCCCGCTCTGCTCAGGAGATGAGCTGTTGATCTGCTGCAATCATCTGAAGTTATATTCAAAGACTGGAAGAATCTCGTGGCAAAGAGCAGTAACATAAGGAAAACTGATATCCTAGTGAAGTGTTTAACAGCTTGTGTTCCTTCTAGGGCTCTCCCAAAGTTTTCATTTCAGACCCAAAAGACTACTATTACACAAAGCTAGTTTTATATGTGTTTATCTGCCAAAAGACAAAAGAACATTTGCTCTGAGAACTTCAGAAACTCAGTCTTGCAGCTGTTGTCAGGACAGTAATCCAGAGACATCACCCCCCACAAAAAAACTGATAAACACTGAAAAGTATTAAAATTTACAAAAGTACCTATGTGTCCATTGCTATATACAATCCAAGTATTTTAAGTCAGCTAAGAAAGAGATATGTAAAAACTTTTCTGTTAACACCTGATGTTTTAATGCCCAAAGGAAAAAGCAATTTTTTTTCTTTTCAAAAGAGAGTATAAATGAGAGAAAAGCCATCTCCCTGTGCAAAAAATTGTTAACTTAAGACTTTCAGGCCAGTGAAGTAATTTCTTGGCATTCTCATCTCTTCACCCCACTGCAAATACATTTTGTTATTTTCCATACACATCATGTTTGCAAAGAATAAATGTTTGTGTCTTTCTCAGGGAAGTGCCTCTAAGAATCAGAGGCTATCCATGGCATGGCAAAATCTGAAAGTTCATTCAGGATTAGTCCTAATAGTTAGGTCTTGCTTCAGTAGACAGATGCCCCTTCATGCTGGAATTTGCC
>VYZR01045275.1:35059-46420 GCA_013400675.1 Oxylabes madagascariensis
CTCAAATCTTAAATACTTAAGAAGTCAGAAACTCAGATGTTTCTGAACCAAAATGTTTGGTGACAACTGTCAATTACCAAGTTTCTACTATATGAATGTGCATTGTTTTTTGATGTAAATATCCCAGGTGCCAAGACTTTGAAATACGCTACTATTTTTTGAGTTTTCTGGAATGGTGTCCAACTCCTAAACACTTCACTGTATAGATGATTGTCACCGAAGTTTAGCACTGCATAAACCTAAAAAGCTGAGCAGTACCAGTAACAGCAATAGTAAGCACTAAGAGCAGGAAAAGCCAGGTTTCTGATAGGTTTTTGTCTTGAGGTTTGTTGATATCTAAACATCTCGAAGCTGTGGCAGAAGAATCATCATGCTGGCTGCTCTGTGTACCTCTGTGGCCTGATGATGCAACAGGAGCAGAGATCACAGTCCTTTTCTGGGAGTGCTGCCTGTCTATATGCAGGCAGGAATTTAATCCCAGGTGGATGCTGAGTGGAAACTGGCCAATAGGATCAAAAGTTAGTGGGATTGGGAAGATGGCATACAATCAGGTCACAATAGCCTAATTTCTTAATGCAATTAAGCTTAAAAATAGGTACAGAAAAATCAGTAATGCCTCTGACCAGTAGTTTAAAGTCTAAATTCACTTTATCCTAGAAGAAGGCTTATCTGCAACACGATATTTGGATCCTGTTTTGACTGAAGCCAGTGAGAGACGTGCCACTGAGTTCCTTCAAAGTACAGTTGCAAGAAAGAAGCCCCACAGCTCGGGCCAAAACTGTGCTAGTGACATTTTCCTTCTTTAATCAGTGAAGGCAGAATCTGCCTGCTACAGCCAGACAAAGACATGCTGCCTTTGGAGGACAGGAGAGCTATGTCTACACTAGGAAAGCATATCAAGGAGCACTTCTGGCTGCCAGAATTTAATGCCTTCTGTGGGGTAGGTGGTTCAGGTCAGCCAAAACATGACACAGGCAGCACAGAACAGGGACCATCTATCCAGTGGGTTGTGATCAGTGAGTTTTGGAGGCAAGGGATGTCTAGGATTCAGTACTGTGACAGCAAGTGGCCTTGGAACATTTACCTCCAGAGTCACAGTTCTAACTGGAAAGATGTTTGTGGCCCTCAGTTTGTACAGTGCTGCAGTTTTCAGGTACACAGGGTAAGTTCTTGCAAAGGCAGTCATCCTCTCTGGTTTTACATGATAGTGCAGACAATACTTAAGCAATGAATAGTTTAGATTGAGGTCCTGACCATCGTGTTCTGTTTCAGCTGAGGCTGGGATATGCTGCTCCTTAGCAGCTGTCCCAAGGGAGCAGAGAAGCCTCTTTGTGAATAATCAAGGTTCTCCAGGGATCAGAGAACAGTACTAACCTGTGTCTTCACCACGTTACTCTCTCCTTCCATGCTGACCATTCGTTGACAGCAAGCTCCAGGACAGGTCTGCCCACAGGCCTGGAGCTACACAGCCAGCAAGGCTGCTCATGGGCTGCTCCTGATCTCCACAATTGCTGCTGGCCCCTGACACAGGAACCTTTTCACAAAGACTTCAGCCCTGATCGCTGCCTCTGCCTGGGAGGTATTCTGACCTGCACATGTCCTGCCTCCCATCACATCATGCTGTTCTGCTCTTCACACCCTTGCTGCAGGGTAGGCAGTGGTTAGAGAGCAGATATCTGCTGGGGAGCTTTGCTCATCATCCTGCTTGCTGTCAGGAGCTGAGCAATACTTGCAAGGCAGAAAGCACCATTTTGCAAAGGTGTTTTGAGACTGTCAGATAACAGTTAAGTGCCAAAATAAAAAAGTGTACCAACACACCTATTTTCTTCACAGTTCAGATGATAGGAGATGGTGAATAGTTTCTGCAGTCCAAACAGTCTCTACTTTTCTCCATCTTCCCCAAGGACACTGATGCTGAGTGTGCAGGCACTTGATTCATGCTGGCAGATAGCTGTGATTGGAAACCCTGTTAGTAACTCTTGCTATTTCCATCTCCAAATTTCCATATGCCTTGGCATCTTACCCACCTGACTCAAAAGGCTCTGTCTTGTACTTTGAGAGGAGCCAGAGGAATGCTTGGTTACATGGGGACAGGTGTCCTCTCTCTGATTTTGTGTCCAGGATTTCCAGAGAATGTAGAAAGATGCTTCTGTGAGGTAGCATGTTCCTGGTTGGTTTTTAATGCTGCAAAGTTAGCTCTTGGATAATGCCACATTTCACAAAACAAGTTCATTCATCATATGCTATCTTATCTGGTGCAGGCTCCATGGAATTACAGATGGAGGCTCCAGCCTACAAAGCATCAGACCTTGTGTATGGTTGATCAGGATTATATGCTCTGATATTATGTTTCTACCAGCTGAGAAACCCTCCATCAGGTCTGTGATGGTAAAGAGAACCTTGCAGAAACCTAGGGCACTTAGATATTTTCTTTTTTACCTCAAAACTCCTTAAATAAAAACCCGTATTTTTGTTCTATTGTATTTTATCTCCCTCCTTTCAACTCTACAAGTAAGAAAAGCTGTATATGGATTTTCAGTTAAGATATATGCAAAAGAGATAAAAAATGATGTGATTTTAAGGAAGCAACAGGTGAAAAATATGTCAGTGTCACATGAGAAATACAAATCATGTAACTGTTTTCAATGTATATGTAATGGTACAAGTGAGAGCAGAAGTAGGTTGAAAGATGGAACTTAGCTTAATTTCAGTTGTCAGGACAAATGGAACAGAAGAAAAACACATCATACAGTTTAAAGTCATTCCTGCCCTTCTGAAGAGCACTCAGCAAGGAATTCAACATTCATTTCACTCTTGTCCAGAAAACCTGCTCCACCAGAAGCCCTCGTTTTCTAGCAAGGCTATGCTTTGTCTTGGAGCATCATATTAAAAAGGATTCTAATACAGAAATGGGGAAATGAGTCTACTAGTGATCTCCAGTTCAATTTTCTTTTTCTCTGAAAAATCAGTTAGACTTCTGTCAGCTGAAGGTACATATTGTTCATCAGTTTATTTCATTTTCAAACTGAGTATTTAAAAGAGCTGCTTGAAGGAGTTGTCTGCTCACTTTGCAGTCAGTGGAGGGAGAGAGAGGCACTGGCAGGAGCCACATCAGCCTCCCCTCTGTGCTCTACCAGTCTCCTCCCCAGGCAGAGGCAGCTGAAACAGCCCCCTTTAACAAGGTTCCTGGCATTTACACAGACAAGCTGAGGTTAATCTTATCTTAATTGGAAAAGACAAGGGGAGTGTAGTGGAAAGAAGCCCCTACCATAAGGGATGCATTGATGGCATTTTTTATTCACTTTATTCAAAAAGCCTCTGAGCTTCACAGCTCATTCTCCATGTTTCTCAGGGAAAAAAAAAAAAATTAGATGTTTTTGCAGGCTGGTTTACACAGGCAACAAACGTTGACATATAAAATAAATTTCTGTTCCTCTAAACTAAATTTATCTGGTAGCTGCTTCCTTTGCCAATCTCTTGTTCCAGATTGAGATAGGAAGAAGAAATCCCAAATGTGGCCTTTTCTGGCAGGAAGAGGCTTTCATTTTTTAAACAGGTTTATGGAGTAGCCATTTAATTTAAGGAAATTAAAGCACAATAAATAAAATTTCTCTTTCGCTTACTATGACTGGTATCTGTCTTGCAGCACAGCCTCAGAGTCACACGTAGGAGATGGACAGGAAAGTCCTGGAAGTCATGACTGGCAGGTAGACTTGGTCCAAAGCAAAACTGTACTCTGGACAGTGTGGTAGATGAACTTTTTGTCTGCCTTAGAGGAAATTTGCATGCGGTAACAAACTCTTCCAGGACATGGATAAAGCAAAAGATCAAGGTAAAGTGAAAAGTCAGTAGGAATTCCCCTGTCCAATTCAGTTTTGCAAAGCCTCAAGAAGTCCAGCTCATCAAGGAATCTCTTACCCTATTTTTAAAGCAAAACCTTCTGTTGGGTTGGGATCATTTTCTGAGACCAATGCCTCCACTTGCGCCCCCTGGGTTTCACAAGGCAGGTACAACTCTCGCAATCAGCCCAGAATCTTGTGGCCTCCTGTGGCCCCTGAGTTCTGCGTCTCAGTCCTTGCCATCAGCCCTGTGATAACCACAATCTATGGAAGCAGAATCATCCCACATGAAGAGTCTGGAACCCATCCTGAAACATCCATTTGAGTTCAATTTTCCATACGAAGTTGGCAGCCCACGGCTTGGACTGGTGCACCCTTTGCTGGGTTAAGAACTGGCTGGATGGCCGAGCCCAGAGAGTCATGGTGAATGGTGCCACATCCAGTCACTAGTGGTGTCCCCCAGGGATCTGTGTTGGACCCAGTCCGGTTTAATATCTTTATTGATGATCTGGGTGAGGGGATTCAGTCTACCATTAGCAATTTTGCAGTTTCATTGTGCTAAGGCTGGTCAGAAAGGACGTGGCACTGGCAGCTGGGCAGCAGCTGGGCAGCAGCTGTCCAACAGAGCACAAGCAGGAGCAACCTTGGCCAAAGAGATTTGTGTGGAAGTGGAGGTGGTTGGTGTCCTGCCAATGGTTTCCTGCAACAGGCTTTGTGCCAACAGGATTGCAGCTCTAAGTATTCTCTATTCTCCCCTAGGGCAAGGAGAAATCCAGCCCCTTAATTTGGTGGGATGGTGCCAAGGAGAGCGTCACTCCCTGCTTGCAGCCAGGCAGGGTTTGGCCATGGTTTTCCTGCTAGTTTGTGCAGGGATGGGATGAGTAAGCAATTCTGCAGGATGATAAGAAGTAGTCCTTTTGGTAATTGGCTCTGAGGAAACAGAAAACAGGAGCTTTCTGGATTTTTTTGAGTGGAGAAATTGTCAATTTGTTTCTACAGTGTAGGCGAGTGAGAGTTTAAATGTGGTTCTTGCAAGAAAAGAGCTTGCATTAATCTCTGTATCTGGCATGTAATTCTGATTTTTCTTAATAGCAGCACTCCTGACAGGCCCTGAACACCAACCCATTTCTCTTTGCCAGACAGCAGTGACCTGGCATACTGCTTTCCCATCTGCTCCACAGAGAACATAAATGCTCCATTATCTGGCTGTGAAAAAGAGCATCACTTTGTTTCTTAGTAGCTGGGTTTCTTGGCAGTCGAAACTAAGCGAAACCACTTCTTATTTTTCTTGCTAAAGCAGAACATATCTGCAGGTTTCTGCTGGCAACAAAATGTTGACCCCTCCCTGACTCTGTGGGCAGATGTACACATATCCTCCTGATGATATGCTGGAAGATGGGGCTGTCCTTGAGAGATCTCACCAGCCACTGCACTATATTTAAATAGCAATCTTAGAGCTGAATAAGGAGTCTGTTAAGTAAAATGTGTGTAAAAAAGCTGACTCTATTCTCTCATGGGTTCTTATAGGCAAAAACCAAAGACGATTATTAAGACAAAGGAACACATCACAGTTTTGGGAGGAATAACCTCATGTCTTTCTCTAAAGCTTAGCAAAATTCAAGCCTCCACATAAAGTTCATGAACTCATTTTTATGGCTGAGAGACAACATGAA
Source organism: Oxylabes madagascariensis (assembly GCA_013400675.1). Lineage (NCBI taxonomy): Eukaryota > Metazoa > Chordata > Aves > Passeriformes > Timaliidae > Oxylabes > Oxylabes madagascariensis. The sequence continues at coordinate 40,572 of VYZR01045275.1, forward strand.
GAATAGGGTTGTATTTTTCTACAAAATTCCATTCTACTGGTGTATTTAAGCTATATCACTCTTTTTTTTTTTTTTTTCCCAAGAGGAATATAAGCCATATGTCTAAAGAATTTGTGTGGCTCATTTTGGGTGGGATTTCCAGTGTTCCTGCTGGGCCCATTGCTGCAGGAATGATGCTGAAACAGATGGAAACTGTGCTGACAGCCATTGATGTGAACAGTATGTACAAGGGGGTGCTGCCCCGCTCCTGAGGTTCCTGACTGCAGGCCTGGGATGTGGCCTGGGGAGAGATGAGGGGGACAGCCTCAGCATCTGTGTGTGCAGGCAGAGGGAGGTGTGTTTTCTGGAGAGATGGATGAGCAGTGTCGCTGCAAGGAGCCCATCTTTGTCACAGAGTCTGTCCTCGTCCCTGGCAGTGCAGGCACAATCTGTTTTTATTGACTATTAAATGGGCTCACTCATATCAGACCACTCCCACTCCTGAAGCCATTCTGATGCTGAAGTCCCAGAAACTTGCAAGGCTTTAACCAAAGAGAGAAAGAAGAGAAAGAGAGAAAACCCTACCCACTGAGCCATATTTGCACAAAGTGAAAGGCTGGGTGTAGGGAAACAAACAACATGGAATCATAGAATTTTAAGGGGTTGGAAGGGACCTTAAAGATCATCTAGTCCCAACCCTCCTGCCTCAGGCGGGGACACCTCCCACTAGACCAGGTTGCTCAATGCCCCATCCAATCTGTCTTTGAACACTGTCAGGGTTGAGGCATCCACAACCTCCCTGGGCAACCTGTGCCAGTGTCTCACCCCTCTCAGAGTAAAAAATTTCCTCTCAATAACTAACCTAAATTTCCTCTCTTTCAATTTGTCCCCATTACTCCTTGTCCTATCACTGCAGTTCCTGATGAAGAATCCCTCTCTGGCTTCCCTGCAGGCCCCCTTCAGATACTGGAAGGTTGCTATGAAGTCTCCACACAACCTTCACTTCTCCAGGCTGAACAGCCCCAATGCTCTCAGCCTGCCTTGTTAGAGCCGGTGCTTCAGTCCCCTTATCAGTTTTGTGGCCTCATCTGGGCTTGATCCAACACTTCCATGTCCTGCTTTTGTCAGGGACACCAGAACTGTACTCAGCACTCCAGGAAGGGCCTCACAAGAGCAGAGGGACAGAATCACCTTTCTTGACCTGCTGTCTGTGCTCCTTTTGATGCCGCTCGAGATTCATTTGGCATTCCGGGCTGTGAGTACACACTGTTGGCTCATGATGAGTTCTTCATCAACCATCACAGAACTGTATATGTCACTGCTGTCTTCTCAGCACTTTCTAACCAGTTTTGTTTTGCTTTCCCTTCATCACATCCATTATGCTTTGCAGAACATTAGAGAGTTCGAGTTTGCCTTATTCACCCCACTTGTACTCACTGGCATCAGCTACTCCCTACCCTGATCCTGGATGGCTCTTTGGCACCCAGATCCAGATGGGTAGCACACTGTGTGCCTCCACTACTCCCAATGGACTGCCCTGGCCAGGCTGGGAGCCCTTGCACGCTCCCCACAGTGTGGAACACAGTTGAGGCAGCCTTTTCATGTGAGTGCAAAAGCAAGAGTGAAGAACAAAGGGCTGCAGCCAGGTCAATGTATGAAGCACCTCTGTATCCCCCTCTCCACTTGCTCTATGATGGTCCCTCCTCTGCTGGTGTGAATTGCTCCCTGCTCTCTTGAATGGACATGCTGCAGCTCTCATGAAGACCAAAACCTGATTTATGAGCAGCCTCCTATACCCAGAGGGATAATGTGCCTCAACATGAGGCAAGTCACAATAGGGCATTTGCTTATCACCAGGACAAATTTGTTGGCTGCTCTGTTGTCCTGCTTTTTCTCAGAGCGGCAGCTGCTCTGTGTTCTGACAGAGGTTTGGATGAGGCAATCTTTGGTACAGATCTCTTGACACTGCAGACCTGAAGCGCTGCCACTGCCATGGAGGTACAGGACATCTGAGCACACCTCGCTGCTGTTCTGCTGCGCCCTCTGCTGCCACTCATCTGAATTATTTGGCTCCCAAAATTGCTGCTCTGCATTGCAGCCTGTGAAGAGGGCGATGCTAGAAAACCAGATGAAACAATAAAGGAAGACAGAAGAAACCGCTCTGCTCACCACTGACCACTCATTTCCTGTGAATTTTGGAGAAGATTATATACAGATTGTACATATATAGTATATATATATTTTCTCTTTGCCCCTGGTGGCCATCTATTTCTGGAGAGAACCAAAGGCTGGGGCTGTTCTTTGGGTTAAATTTGGAGAAAAGAGGTGCAGGATGCAGGGTGGTCAGGACCATAATAGCTTTAAAAAAAAAAGGCAAGAGAGAAGTGAAAGATTGCAAGGGAGAATGGCCTGAGGCTTTATTGGGTTGACAACCTGATGGCATCTCAAATGGTGGTCAGGAAGTAGCTCAATGAGAGGGTGGCTCAGTCAGACTTTGGGAAAACAGAACTGACTGGGGAAAACAAAGCTTTTCATAATTAAAATTATGTTATCTACAGAAGACAGAGTTGGAGGAATTTCATTGTGCAAGGACATTTCCAGAGCACAGCTAGTTTCCCAACACTCTGTCTGATGAGTCAAAATAAATCACGTTTGAGAAAACAAACCCAAAACATACCACATTCAGTCCACTGTTTACGTTAACAATGAGACAATTAATAGCTTGCACCAGAAACAATCGACCACAACCGAGAACATCCCTGTCCTGGTTTAGTCACTACTTCCCCAAACCCCAGCACGTCTTCCTGATGTGCCATGCCTGCTCACAGGCTAGAGGCACAGCCTGGTGGTGCATCTCTTCAAGTATCTTCCCCCAGCTCCCCCAGAACAACTGCAGCAGCAAGGACTTCTCAAGCTGATGCTGCAGTGACTGCAGTTCAGCCCTGGACTGCATTTGGTCTGTGCCACCAGGTGAAATCCATCTCCTGGCAGAGTCAGTGCATGCTTTCCTCCCAACAGGCTTTTCAGAGAAATCCTTTCATTTGGCTGTGTGCACAGCCTTTCCACAGCTGTCTGCACAGCTGTTCCTTTCAAAGGCTTGGGCTGAAATACTGCTGGCTGAAACATTCAGTCTGAGCCCAGAAATTCTTAAGATCCTGCTAGACCTGGCTTGGTCTCACACTCCCACATCTTTTTCTCTAGCATTTTGCTCATTTGTTTATATTTAAGATTCATTGTTACAAGAGGCATCTCAACGTGCTTTACCACTTCGCAGAAGACATCTGCACATTCCTATCTGCCATGCCATGTTGCTTGTACACAAATATTTCAGCACCAGTGTATCAGCAAGCAGGTGGCCAGCAGCAGCAAGTCCACCCAGAGAAGGGGCTCTTTAGCAGAAAGTCAGCTGTAGTCCACATTACCCATCGGGGGTAACATCAGGGGCTCTGTGTGTCAAGCATTGCTGAACCGAGACAAAATCTTAATATTCCAGTTCCTGAGCCATTTCATAACGTCTCCGGCCATCTGCCCTTTGGATAGGTCTTGTGGTAAGTGCAGCGAGGACAAGCAGTACTTTATGCAACAAGGGTTGACGTGCTCTTCCCAAAACTTCCCCAGCTCCTAGATCGCACTATGCTTACACCAAGATAGCTCCAGTCACACAGGCCACCTGTCCTGTTCAATCCACCTGGCAGAGGCATATTCTTCTTCTTTACTGATATTATGCTCAAACCACATTAAACAATCTCTGTTGTGTCTTTCAAGGAAAATCAATTTAAATTAAATTGAGGGCAGAAAACCAAATTAAAGGGCAAAAACTCAAAAGACAAGAAGCTGAAGGCAGTAATGCAATTAGAAGCTGTTAGCACAAGTCTCCAGGCCTGCATGAAGTTGAAATAATCTAGAAAAATCGTCTCCTTGGACCCTTTCCCTATTCAAATTATTCCTTACTTAAAACAGACTTTAAATACATTCGTGGATGATAAGGAAATTCAGGCTAGTTAATCATGGATAGCATGAAGAATCCACTCAGGACATAAAATTAACAAATACATTTCCTTCTTCAAAACTGGGATGTGATCCCACCTATCCCCTCCCAGTCCAAAGAAGCAGCCTCATGGTGTCTAAATGCCAGGGAGCACAAGGCTTTCAAGTTCCCCTGCAAAGGTTTTAAGACTCAGAGATCAAACTCTTGAATTCGGCTGCGTATTTTAGTCACTGCCCCAAGTGACCGGAGCTACTTTTGTACATGTCAGTACCTCTTCTCCAGCAGCTGAGCTGACTGAGATGCAAAGAACAAGCCTTCAGCCCTGATCTTCCAGCAGGCACTTGCAGGGCTGTGCAGTGCAGTGGAATCAAGCATGCATTTGGAAAACAACCTGGTGTGCCTGCTGAGGCTGCTTCTTCACTGGGCAAGAGGCAGCTGAGCACAAAGGCTGTGGGCAATGCAAAGCACTTGGTCCTGGGGCTCTGCAGCAGCCTGTCTGTCTTGGAAGGTGCAGCCAAAGCCCTGTGTAGTCATGGCTGTGTGAAATGCAGCAAGCAGACTTTGTGAACTACTCCTGAGCTTTGTATCAGTTCTTGTGTAACTCTGCCCTAACCAGGGTCAGGACCTGCACCACCAAACTTCCTGTTCAGCTCTGAATGCCAGACATCATTGGAAGTGTAGACACCAGCTCTAAATGTGCATTCCCATCTCAATCAAAATTGAAGCCTGCATTATTTCAGAGTAATGTCTGTGGTTTTTTCCTTTTTGTCACAAACTACCTCTTCTTTTCCTGAAACAAAATGCAATTCTCCCTTACTTTGGAATTTCCCACAGCACCAAAACAGCCAACTTCTGCTGAGTCCTACGCAAGATGCTGCCACCCATGGTGTATAAAATTGTCAGTAGCACTCTGTGGTTGATGTGAGCAAAGTGAGGTTTGCAGAAGGAGGTTTTTAAAGACCAGACATGACACAGAAAGAAAAACCAAGATGCTTGGAGATCTTGTCTGCTGGTAGAGGAGCCTCAGCAAGTCCTTCCTTTTCAGGTTTTCTTCTACCATTGAGATATCAAATATCTCACCTTCATCCACCCCATTGTTGCTTTTCCCATCAATATCTCTGGTTGCAGCAAAACCTAAAAGACTTTTACCTGTTGCTGCAGATAAAGTCTGGCTGACTTCGATATTAGGAAGAAATTCTTCCCCATGGGGATGCTGAGGCACTGAAACAGGTTGTCCAGAGAAGCTGTGGATGCCCCATCCCTGGCAGCATTCAAGGCCAGGCTGGATGAGGCTGTGAGCAACTTGGTCTAGTGGGAGGTGTCCCTGTCCATGACAGGGGGGTTGGAACCGGATGGTCTTTTCACCTCAAACCATTCTATGGTTGTATGACTTTAGGTATAACACAGTTCCCTAGAGCACATGCACGTTGTGGGAGGCACCCTAAGATCCAGAATGATTATTGGGATGTTAGCTTTGGCAGCCATCCTGCTCGGCAGCAGCCTACCCTGCTCATGCCCTTCAGCAGCAGCACTTCACTTCTCTGTCCAGGTTAAGGGTGTGAATTTAAGTTCAGCTGCATTATATATAGATATTATCGGGGTTTTTAGATCCATAAGTAAAGCTGTAGACATTTGTCTGGTTTTTGCATTAGGACTGGCAGGTTTGGCACGAGCTCCAGGCGCATTCCCCCTGCAGTGACTGCAGAGGGAAGCAGGGTGCGGCCTGCGTGCACTGGTCCTGGTTAGCTATAGGTGGCACGCTTGAACAGGATAACCCCAGCCTTCCCTCGGCAGCCAGAGAGATCCCTGGTAAGGAGCCTGACAGACAGAGCTCTCCTCCAGAGGATGGATTAGATGAACATCTGCTTTTCAGCAGGCAGAT
>VYZR01045279.1:9296-28085 GCA_013400675.1 Oxylabes madagascariensis
TTAATAAAACCCGTACTTACAGCACAGCTCAGAATTCAGCAAGCATTCAGCAGCCCTGAAATTTTTTAGGTCTCACTACATTTCTCCAACTTTTCCCTAAGGCTGGCCACATCCAACTGACTGCATTTCTGCAGCTCTTGTACAAGCTCAAAAAATGACAATTCAGCTGTGTGGAGAGGCCAGGATTTCTGCATCTTTCTTCATGTATAAACTATTGCTTTTAAGCTTATACACTACATTCCTGTGTGGGATCCTTAAAGAAAAAAAAAAACTAATAGAAAGAAAAATTTACACACAGGATCAAGACACACTGACTATTCCCAACTGATAAAACTCTGTTTGTATGTCACAATAACCTTTGCGGCATGCCAACTCTTCAGAAACTCCTGAACTACAAAGATATGAATTCAACAGGGAAAAATGTATTTTAATAAATCCCTATCAATGTGTAGTATTACAGAAGTTACAAAACAGCAGCAGCAACTAACTGAAAGCTGCCTGGCTGACAGTACCTGCACTCCCAGCTCCATGCTTCCCTGACAATTAATTCCTGCTATGTTTTGGAAGGACCAGGAGTGGCAAAGCTGAGTAAGATGAAAGGTCAGTTCAGCTTCTCACACCTTCACCTCTTTTTATCTATTGTCAAAGAAACTCTTCTGTTCTACAAACACATTTCTATTTTTTGGAGCCTTCTGAAAGTCAGTTTTATACTGATGACATCGTTTCACTACCACGGATGAAATCATCCCCAGAGCGCACGGATTTTTCACACAGCACTGCCTTGGGCAAGATCTTAAAAGGCAACAGAGCAGAAGATTCCATGTTATTTAAATATGATGAGAAGAACAATAATGAAATAAAGAAAAAAATAAATCATTTTCATTGGAGCAACAACTGGAAGGGCAAACAGCAACAATTTCATGTTCAGCAACACTTCTTAGCCTTGGCCAGCACTGTCTGTTTATATAACTGAAAGAAAGAATGCTGCCCTGAACTTGCCCATTATCCCACAAAAAAGGTATTGTGGGAATGTTAGCTTTTACCTGGCTAGCCTCCAGACGCTGGCAAGAAAAAACGCCCTTTTAAAATTTTAGTCAACTGAAAAATACTTGACATTTTTTGCATTTTACAATTATTCTAAGTTATGTATAAACTAACACAGGCCTTGAACTAAATCCATATAAAATGGTCATAGTGAGATGATGGACTGCTGTGCAAAAGAAGGAATCGAGGGGTCTCACAGCCAAACCAAACAGCCAGTACTGTGTTTCTCAAACCACAGCAGCTTTGCTGAAAGCAGGCACATTTCTAGAATAGCAGAAATGTTTGCAATGTCCATAAGAGCACTTGCTGGACAATGAGAGCCGGAACTAAAAAAAAGTGCCATCCCAATTTCAGGAATGCAGCCCGATGCTCTGATGCTGAGCTGGCAATGTGTGACCAAGATGTTGTTTGAAGTCTGCATTCTGCCATGCAGTTAACGAGAGAAATGCATCTTGCTATGCATCTAATATCTGCATGGGACCCACGACAGAAACTGCAACACAGAAGAATCACAGAATCGTTTAGATTGGAAAAGATGTCCAAGATCACGAAGTCCAACCTGATACTGCCAAGGCTATCATTAAACCACGTCTTGAGTGCCACATCTACAGGTCTTGTAAGTGTCTCCAAGGACAGTGCCTCCACCACTGCCCTGGGCAGCCTGCTTCAATGCTTGACAACCCTTTCTGTGAAGAAATTTTTCCTAAAATCCAGTCCAAACCTTATCACATAGGTGTGAAGATAAATAAGGTCTCACCTCAGCCTCCTTTTCTCCAGGATAAACAACTGGACACACTTCAGCATTCTCCATGTCTTTTTTGCAGTGAGGGAGCAACAGAAACACAGGATTCGAGGTGAGGCCTCACCAGTGCTGAGTACAGAGGGACAATCAGTGCCCTGGTCCTGCTGGCCACACTACTGCTGATACCACTGGCCTTCTTGGCCACCTGGGCATATTGCAGCTCATGTTCAGCCACTGCTGACCAGCACCCCCAGGTCCTTTCCCACTGGACAATTTCCACCCACTCCGCCCCCGGGCTGGAGCTGCAGGGGGTTGAGCCCCATGGGCAGGACCCAGCACTTGGCTTTCTTGCACCTCAGACTCACTGACCCATCCTGCCCAGACCCGACTGCAGAGCCCTCATGTCCTCCAGCAGGCCAACACTCACACTCAACTCAGTGTCATCTGAGCACTTGCAGAGAGTGCCCTCAATCCCCTCACCCAGGTCATCAATAAGAATATTAAATGGAACTGGAGAGAAGCAAGCACAGTAACTGTGGACTTTAGAAGACCTCAACACAAAATGAGCAAAAATCCCCTTTCTGTTTTAAACAGAAGGCATTTTTCTTGCTCTTTTCCATCTGGCACTTCAAGTAGCTGTCTTTACTTAACAGTCATCTTGAAGTTTTTAATAAGTCGTACAATGTGCAAACTCAAACTGAAAGAAATTATCCCTTATTTTTTCTCTCCCAAAGTTCAGCTCTTAAGTAAAAATAGCTCACAATCATGTCTCTGCTCCAAGCCTTTGCATCCCAGCAGGAGGAAGGGTACTTGGTGCTGACACACCATCCCCATATTCCAGAGTACAGCAGCCTCCTCACTCACCAGTACTCTGCTGCTTCATTTGCATGTGTGTCCTGTCAAGCTAATTGGAGGAACACAACTTCCCGATTCAAATATACAGGCAAGGTTTTTACTGTTTGAAGAGGAAGAGCTTTAATGGTGGAAATTACATTTTTAATTTGGAGAAAGCAAGCCCTTCAGTCACAGTGAAATGTTTCGCATGGCGTTGTGCTCAGTCAAGCCACAGGTTGTCTTTTTAATAAGTGCATTTACCTTAAGGCAGTTCACAAATGAAAGCTCACTGCCTCCCAAACTGTTTCTGAGTGATAAAACAAGACACAAAAAAGACCAACCAAGCACCTCCTCAGAGCACCAGTAACTAAAGAATCCTACTCTAATTTGGTACCATTTCCAAGAGATCCCAGAGTGCTTTCCCAGGTAAGCTCACCATCATTTGCATGCACAGAATGCAGGGTGGGACTGGGCACAGAAAAATTAAGTGAATTATCCCAGGTCACTTCTGAGGCTTCTCACAAATGTGACAGAACCACCATGACCACCTGGGCCGTTCCACAGCCACTTGGGACATCTGCTACCACTGTCATCTCTGCTCCCCTCTCTCTTCCAATTCCCCTGGCAATAATTAGACCACAGCTGCCCTGAAAGTCAGTACCTGCACTTGATTTCAGTACTCAATTTTTAGTGACCAGAAACTTCTTCTACAACAAAGAAAACAAAACAAACCAAATCACAAAAAAACCCCAACAAACCCTCTCCCCCCCAGCAACAAAAGAACTTCAGGAAGGTGATTCAGTTCTCATGCAGGACATAAAATTCCTAACACAGGTCGTTCAGTGATATTCCTTTTATAGAGAGGCACAAATCCCACACAAAGCAGCTGTATTTATGCTCAAGTGTGCTTCAAAACTAGAACACACATGCCTAACAATGTCATTGCAAAGTACAAAGTAATTTGGTTTTCCTGATTCCTAAATGTCTTAATGCAAATGTGAAATAAGCTTAGTACACTTAGTCTCACTTTACTTACTTAAAAAAGAATTCAAACAGGCTTGCACTGTCTTAACTAACTTGATTTAAAATCATACTTAAGTAAATGCAAGCAGTTTCCCAAGTATTATATGGCTTATTCATGGACTACTTCTTTCACTGTGCACTCCTGTGATCAAAGACATCTTAGATGTAACAGGTGAGGTTATTTACTATTTATAAAAACAACCACTGTTTAATCTTCTTTTTAGAATTAGTCTTCTAAAATGAAAACTAATTTTTATCCATTTTCTTTGAAAATCTAAGAGAAGTAGATGATTTTGAACATCATTTTTTTCTGCACAAAGAAAGAAAAATCCCCTCCTGTCAATAAATCTTTAGGGCATTTCAATAGCTGCTGGAATTGCGTAAACCACACTTTGGAATATTCATAATTTCTATGAGAGAGTATCCCTAGGACAGCAAAAAAAACCCCAAACTTCATTTTCAATTTCTTAGGAGTTTTCTTTTCCCCTTGACTGTCGGCCTAAGAAAATAGTTTCTATTTATGTATTTGTTAACAGATTCTTTTAATGCATTTTTTTTAAAAAACAAAGGCACAAAGCTCAGAAAAATCACTAACAGAATTTAACAGACTTAAAAAACAGTTCAGAAAGTTCAGTTCAGGAAGATGGCAGCAAAGTTATGAAAATCAATGCAAAACTGCAATATTCCCAGTACTTCAAGTTCTCAATTACTGGCTCCATGCAAGATACTCTTTTGTACTTTCTTTATTCACAGGACTGAGAAAATAAGACTCATGATTTTGGAGAGTTCCCATAATCCTGAGTCTTTCAACTGAGTGGCAGAACTCGTTCCTCAACTGCAAGTAATGAAACAAACCAATCTTTGAACAAAATTTTAGGAGAAGTGTTATCCTGCAATAACTCAGGTTTAGTGTGGAGGATGCAGCCAGAATCCTTTCGATTTGTGAGCCCACTCCAACTCTCATCGATACCAACCGGAAGGTGAATAATTTAATGTCCTGCAGGATCCAAATCTGCTAAGACAGGAAAAGTTGTGCCTGCAGCTTGCTGTTCTCCTAATTCCTACTAAAAACCTTTTCTATTTCTTTCTCTAAGGAGATGGTTCTCACTGCTGAATACAGAATTCAGTGTAAAAACAGTGGAAAAGCAATGCTGGTTTTAAATTTTAGATGGCTGCAGGGTGGTGATGAGACAAATGCCAAGAGTATTTGCACACCTCTCTATTTACAGTAAGCAGGAAAATCATCTGGATTCAAGAATTCAAAACATGAGATCTTTTGAACAAAGACACGGCAAGAGAAAGCCTTGAACAGAAGCCTGCCAAATACAAACAACATACATAACCAGACCCAAAAGGCAATGTGCTGTGAAACCTTTCAAAACCATACAATACCATAGGAATTAAGTAAACTTAAAACTCCCCTGCAATACTCTCGTCATAGCCAATTTGTGATTTCCTGTACGCTCAGTACTAACAGCACAATGGAGCCTCTATTGTGGGCCTCCTCCCACAAGCTTTTAAAAAATGCAAGACATTCTTTTTATCTAGACTGGCGTGGCTAAAATACATCGAGCTCTACACAGATAAATGGTAATTTTAGATGCTTCTGCTCATAGAAAAAAAAAAACAAAAATGTCCTGCCTGGTGGTGCTGAGTTTAAAGTTCACAAAGGATCAGCGCTGTGGTGGCTAAACTGCTGACCATGGATCTCGGGCAGGGCAGATGAAGGAAGCCACTTTAGTTTTAGGGTAACAAGAGAAGATTTCACATTGAGAACTCGGCAAATTTAACGCAATTCAAATCAGCTTTGAGAGTCTCGCAGGAGCTGAAAAATATGAATGAAAATTTGACAGAATTCATGGGATAAAGCAACTGCAGTATTCATTGCAAATCTTGATTGAAGGTGAAAGTAGTAAGTCCTTTAGGTGCAAGTAACTAGTTATGAAGGTACTAAAAATTGATACTGCGTACTTAAAGGATCCCGAAAGCTAACACAAACCAACCAAAAGGAACAAGACTTTCTGCTGGTAGCATGAATGAAAGACGGTAATCCTGGCACAGGACAGGCTGGGAAAAAAGCACAACCAGCACAGACAAACTTTCAGTATGCAGGAGAGAATTTGGTGGGGATGCAAAATAAAACCTAAAGTGCTGCACTGGCTTTGATCAGCACCTTAATGACCTTTCTTAGTCAAAAAATAATGTGTTAAAATGGAATTAGCTGCCCAGTTCCAGTCAGCATGGGAACACACACATACAACACTGAATTACTGAAGATCACTTCTCAGTAACCCTGATTATATGAATGGGAAAATCAACGACATGAGAAAGGCTGTGATACACATTAATACTGTTCACTGAAGCACCAGACACACATTAAGATGGTTGGTAGACCACAAATGTGAAAACGCTCATTACCCGGTTGAAAATAAACAGTTTAACATATTTGGTACAACACATTAAAGTGAAAAAATATTTAACTATCAGTTTAAGACTTTGGAGACTGGCTTGTGGTTATCTCTGCTAAACACTTTTGTCCTGCATGACTCTGCAAAGACTGAAGCTATGCACTCAGCAAGAGACAAACTGGCTGCAACCATCTAATGAAATTTGACTCATCTGGGAATTTTGATGAAGTGCTCCACACCACTATTTCTGCTACGCCATACATTTTCCTTGTAGGATTGAGAGTGCTGCAAATATGCAAAAAAGCAACAACAATTTTGGACCGTTTGGCTTAAAATAGAAGGTTATTTCTGAAAATCCATATTCAGGTAAAAATAACACAGAAGCCAGTGGAAACTTTGCAATTATAAATTAAAGGTACAGGGATCTGCATCAATGGCACAGTCTTTACCGTTTGTCAGCCCTCAGCAGCACCTCTCGCCGACTGCAGGTCTGACTAAGAGCTGCCTGGGGCAGCTCTCTCTCCCTACAAACCCTCTTGCACATCAGCCCAATCCAATTGGAGAGCACACACATCCTGGTACAGCTCCTTTCTGGCTCATTCTCCCAACTTCTGACTCACCCAAGGGCTATGATGACATTTTGCAGAGCGAAAAGAATCTATGTGTAGTAGCAGATGATGAAAATCCCCTGCAGTGCTGCTTCTCTCCTGGCTCTTTCCTGAGCTCTGCACTGTCCGAGCACGCTGCAGGACGGCCACTGGCCATTCCTTGCCTGGCCAGGCACACAGGGCTTGGTGGCACATGGTGCATTCCCTTCCAGAGGAGAGGAATACAGCTGGATGGGAATGCAGCAGGGACAGCCTTGGAGAGTCCCACTTGCCATTCCTGCTGTCATCACGTGGCAGCCACAGGCTAATTCCTATTGATCATGTTTGGAGGGTGGGAAAGAAGAACAATCTGCCACATGGCAGCATCAACAGCAGTGAGCCCCGCTTTCAGAGGCTCTGACATGAGCAAAACTGAAAGCAGGACCACTCTCTTCTGCTGCCCCAAGAGCTCAGCTCTCCAAAACCACTATCTGCTGTGGTTAGACCCTGCCCTGACTGTCCAACAACTTGTGGGTGAGGGCCTGCATGCTCTGCACAAAACCAAACACATTCAGGTAAACGTGCACAACGCTGGGCTGCCCACCGTGGTTTCTCCAGCTACAGACGTTTCTCGCTTCAGAAGGTCACGCGTGAACCAAGCACAGAAGGTGTCAAAGCAACGCCTGCCTTGAAAGGCAACAAAAATCATGCTCTTGTCACATTCTGCATAGTGATGTGAGAATTCATTGCTATTAAAGCTTTCAGCACATCCTGCCGGGACAGAACTCCCACCTCCCTCATCACAGGGTGTGCCTGCGTCCCACAGCAGAGGACGGAATTGATCAAAAAATGCTGGTGCTGTTCAGGAAGACTGTTAGAGCACATCCAACAATACAGAGTTTGGGCTGCACACAAGAATCTGGAACTGTGATTCAAGTCAAGTCAGGAATGTTTCCCTGCTTCCTTCCTTTTTTTTTTTTTTGTGAGTTGGCATCAGAGCTCCCCTAAATAGACCAAAGGAGAGGAGGGGTAACGTGGAGAGCTCTGGCACACACACAGGCAGAAAGCACGAACAACTTTCACTGCAGACTTATGTAACTTTGCTGGTGGTGACACAACTCGCTGAAGGGTGGTTTAGGCACAGATAAGGGACATCCACTGACCTGTAAACAGAACTGTTAAAATACGCCTTAAAATACCTCACATAAAGCAAAATTATATAATCACATTACCTCGTGCTTTAATACTGAGACAACAAAGGCTTCATATGCAACAGAAATAAAAGCTTTCTATTAATACCTCAACTTCAGAATTAGCTGAACAATTGTCCACGGTCCCCAGAGCCAGCTTTTTCTGCTTTCTGCATAGAATCCCTTCTGGCTGACTACGCTGGCAGGTATACTGCAAGGAAGTTCCTCTAAAAGCCCCTTGAAAAAGGCAGGTATAAAAAAAAAGATGAAAATGCAAGGATGAGCAATAGCCATCCAAAATAAATACCAGCACGAAATATGCTATTGTATTAACTACACTTAGTTCAAAGAAAAAAAATAATCAAACAATGTCAATTTTCAATTATGTTGATTAGACACAAACTGGATAATTAGTAAATAGATAATAATATAGGAAACATGATATGTTTGAAATGAAGTGACAAAAATATTCCAGAAGAGAGAACAAGCTAATTCATAATCTTTCCTCAAAAATTAATTACTCATTCTGCTATAGTAAACATAAACACTTTATGCTCTGCATATCAAAAAACAATTAACCTATTCATCTAAGGCACAGATGTTTTTCAGGAGAAGTTCTTGAGTGTTTGTTTTTTTTTTTTTTTAATTTGGTGTTTAATTTTACCTTGTGAAGCTAGTTTTTTTTTAATTATTATTTCATTACTGCTAGAACACCCATAGGGGTAAAGGCCCAGGTTGAGGCAGGCATCCATCCCTGAGCTGTCCTCAGTGGGCAGAGCCTGCGAGTGGGGTTGGAGAATCCAGATCCAGACACTTCCATCCCGACGCGCCACAGATTGCAGCTACCAGGCAGCACAAATCTCCTGTTCCTCGAGGAACCAGATAGAACTCTGGTCATATTCAAAAACAATCTGAAGTTTTTACCCACTTCAACCACCAAACCAAAGCTGAACACCAAAGGGCTCCAAAAGTGCCAAAAATATCTGATCCGGGGACCCTCAGCACCTTTTTCACGTTGTGAACAATTTGGGACACTTATCCCGTTTCCCCTCCCCACCACACCATGAGGCCACACACCAGTTCCAGTCAGCCAACACTTGGATGCTGCCAGATTCCCAAAACACTCCTGATCACGTCATTCAATTGGGGAGATGGGCTGAGGATTACTGTGCACTGGAAAAGATCCTGTTGTAATCACAGCTCAGAGATCCTATACCGCCCACCACAGCTGGAAGTGCCGCTGCACATCTCCACTTCTCCCAGAGGAATACTGGTGAGGGAGCAAAGGGTTACATTGCAGCAGGAAATGTTAATTTTAGATTTATCTGCAATGCATGTTGTTCTGATCAATTCACAGATTAAAATGAATCATCATCTTTGCTCTTGAGGCAATAGGGGAAAAAGAGACCCAAAACTACAGCTGGGAATTTGTCTTCCCAAACTGTAAATCCATTGCTCTGCTGTCTGGGAGTGAGAAAGCACGTGCAGCTGAGGAACTAAGGCTAAAGGGCTCTGTACTACAACTTTTATCCTCACCTTAAGTTTTAGGACACGTATTAAAAGTGTAACTTCATCTCTACTCTCACACTAAATAAATAATTATGGGGCCAGGAGGTGAGGGAGCCTCAGAGGAGGCTGCTACGCTGCCGTACTGCCAACTGCTCTGGGATTTGAAAGCTTGACACATGCTGGAGTATCATATCACCTCATCAATGTTCCAAACTGGCTTGGGAGGCAAAAACCTGACTACAGCTCTTAAAGGCAGGTCTCTCACACAAGCAGCCAAGTGCTCCAGATAAGCTTCAAGAAATACAGTTATTACAAATGCATGGTGCGTTAAGTCAAAACAAAATGGCAACAAGCACTTTTAGCCCGAAACATCAGCACAGTTTCAAGTTCAGTGCTGTATTTCACGTAAGCAAATAAAGATTATGTTGCTTCTCAGCATCTTTGCTTAAAAGACATTAAAATCTGTGCCCTTCTATACACTTAATGCTGTTCAAACTGTTCTCTGGTAAAATAAGCTTTTTTACTTTTTTTTTTCATACCTACAGTTTTCACATAAAATAAAAGTATTTCAGGAGAATATCAGTTTCCTCCCCAAAAGGGATGCCCCAGCCTGGTCAGTGATCTGCAGTAGATGTTCTTATTTGATAACGAGGGATTGACTTTATGTTTCAGAACGTTGGCAAGTGCATTACTGTATCTGTATGATAACACTTAATAGCATGCAGCCCAATCCTAATCTCTCGGATCACACTTTTGGCTAAGAGCTGCAACCTGCTCTGTTTACACTGCAAATAAAACAATAGCTCTCAGAAACGGAGAGATTAATAAATTGAAGGGTCACATATTTTTAACAAAGGGCAGACACTATTTTATCTTTATGATGCAGAAGGACAAGCCAAGAGGTAACCAAACTGACAAGCGTAAGGGCACTTGTAATTTGTTTTATCATGCTATTAGAACTCCACAGGATGACAAAGTATCACAGCATATACAATATTTAGGATGAGGAGATGAGGAGCTTTCTACACACAGTATACTGTGTGCTCGGAAGCTGCACGCTCCAGCTATTCCTTAACTACATATGACAACACTCAACTGCAAAATTCACAAAGGCGACTGGCGTAGTTTCATTTCAAAATAGAAGTTTCATTGACTAAACTCTTCTACTGAGCATGACTACAGAGTTCTCAGGATTATTACTATTTTATTTGCCAATTCAGTAATGAAGTAACACATTCCCTGATGGAGAAACACTAAATCTGTGTTATTTGGGGGGGTATATGGGGGGTGTTTACAGAAGGACAGAGAACACATCACTGACTCTGCACCAATTTACACCCTCAATGCCATCAAACGTGGAGAAACCAAATTCACGTCCCAAGTATTACTCTATATTAACAATGACAAAAACGAGGGAACGATTTAACTTTCCCACTTTCTCTCATCTGTTTATGAATTGCAGCCACCTCATAAACACCCGTTTCTTGTTCAGGCTGGAAAAGAGGCAGGTTGAGGGGGCAGAGGGTTGCTTGTTTCCTTTTGGTTTGAAATACACCAGTGAATTGCCAATGGGCAAAATATTTTGTCCCTACCTCACTCTGGGGATGACTGACATAATAATAAAACTGAGAGGATGCTGTCAAACATTAAGGAATTCCAATATTGAAATCTCGCTGCCTTTGGGGGTCAATAAAGAGCAACAAACATTATAAAATACACTAAAGTTAGCAGTTTGGGCTGCTAATTTTACACGCCTGCTTCACCAACGCACAGCTAAAAATAGATAAAACAGATAAGAGCACAGAACAAAGAGATGCACTGGACAATTATCTTTCTGCTAGCAGTCTAATTTATACTCAGCTTTTTAATCCTTCTTATTTATAAAGCAAACAGATTTTCCAAGTATTACTAAATGCGATCTCAATATAAAATTATTAAAGAATGTTTTATTTTTCTTAGTATTTTCTTGCTCCCTTCCTAGTAGGACAGAATAATGAGATTTAAAATATTTTAATAAGGGCATCAGGCTACTTGCCAAGGGGCTCGAATACTAAATAAGAATATTTACATGTATTAAGACCCTGGAGGAGGAATCAGTGCAATGCACTTGAAACACGTACACACATCGCAAATATGACAGTTAATTTTAATTCACTGGAAAAGAAAGTACACTCACTTCAGTTTATTAGGCCTCATTATTTTCAATGAGGCTAAAGGGATGATTATCTTTAGCTGCTCCAACGTGGCCTAAAAGCAAACATTCTTCCTGGTAAGGACAACACTTACTAAAATATAAGGCACTGTGAAATTGTTTAATTTAAGTTACAACAGGTGAAATTTTAAAAACAAACCCTTTTAACAATGTTTTCGACCATTATTCTGTCCAGCTCAGTTCTATGACTTAAATCCTGACTTTTGAATTTAATTTTTTAGAGGAAAACAAAGCAGCATAGCAGTCTGACTCATATCTACACTGCAAACAGGCTTGTTCTACGCTTTGTAGCCTTCTTTTGGTAAAATTTGCTTGCAAAATGATGATGTTTATAAACAGAATCGACATTCTGTCTCCTTATGTCTGGAGGCAGGAAAAAAAAATCATCTTCAGATTAACGTGACAATTTATGCCAGGCAATTCTGGAGGCATATCTGTAACATCACCCTGTGCACATTATTCATGCTACCTTGAAAAACAACAGCATAAATACATGCTTAAAAAAAAAAAAATAAAATAAGGGGAAAGAAAGAAACAGAGAAATTGAGATTTACGGTGAAGAGCCTTACCTCTGATACACAACCCGTCCGCAGCTCTGCCAAAACCATCCCACCAGCCAGGCCTTAAGCACTTTTTTTTTTCCCAGGCTCGATCTCCTGGTTCTAGGCGGGTGCCGAGACGAACGAGACAGCGGGGCGGGCGAGGCTGGGTCGGCCGCGCGCCGCGAAGCGCGGACCTGCCCCGGGACGCGATGTCGCCGCTGCTTTTTTTTTTGCCTTTTGTTTCGTTCAAACTTCGGCAAAGTTAACGCCGCTTGCGTTCAGAGAGTCACGGAATGGGTCAGGCTGNGCCGCTTTTAAACTTCCTGTTTATCCAAACACCGGGCCAGCTTTCCCGAGCTCGGAGCCGGCACCGAGCGAGAGGGAGGAGCGAACACCCCGAACCCCTCCCGGGGGACCCCAACACCCCGAGCCCTTCCCGGGCGCAGCTCCGCCGCCCTTTGAGTTTGGTACTTCGGGACGACTCGCCCCCCCCCGCAACCCACCCCGCCTCTGGTTTTTATTCCCCTTTATGTTTTCACCCAAGCCCAAAAAGCAGCCAGCGGNGAGTCCAACCTCCCTCCTCGAACAAGGTTTTCCCAGAGCGCGTGGCTCAGGATTGCATGCAGACGGGTCTGGAACATCTCCAGGGCGGGAGACTCCCCACCCGCTCTGGATTCCATGTGCAGTCACTGCACAGGACAGAAGTTCCTCGTCGTGTTCAGGTGGAACTTCCTGCCCATCACTTTCTGCCCGTTCCTGGCATCCCAAAACATCAGCACTGGTGTTTCACTGTACTTGTGATCCGGCTAAGGCTTTTCCCTCACGAACTAACAGGAATGAAAACAAATAAAGCCATAACGCTCTAATTTCGCCCCGGGTGAGGGTCAGTGCCTCCGGCAGCTTCCCTAATTCGNCCCTTTGAGTTTGGTACTTCGGGACGCCCCGCCCCCCCCCGCAACCCCCCCCGCCTCTGGTTTTTATTCCCCTTTATGTTTTCACCCAAGCCCAAAAAGCAGCCAGCGGGCAAAGTTGCGCGGCCGCCGGGGCAGCCCCGCGGGGCCCGGAGCGGCGGTGNGGATTCCATGTGCAGTCACTGCACAGGACAGAAGTTCCTCGTCGTGTTCAGGTGGAACTTCCTGCCCATCACTTTCTGCCCGTTCCTGGCATCCCAAAACATCAGCACTGGTGTTTCACTGTACTTGTGATCCGGCTAAGGCTTTTCCCTCACGAACTAACAGGAATGAAAACAAATAAAGCCATAACGCTCTAATTTCGCCCCGGGTGAGGGTCAGTGCCTCCGGCAGCTTCCCTAATTCGCCCTGAAGAGTCCCAGAACGAACCCCGCGGTCTCCGCAGGGCCGGCACCGCCGCCAGCGGGGGCAGCCCTTAGGGAAGGAGCAGCGAATTGCCCAAACTCGGAGAACCCAAGGCTCATTTCTGCCCCGCGGGGATGCTCCCGTCGCGCCCACGCGGCCGCGGTCCCCCGGGGTCACCCCGCGCCCGCCATGCCCTCCCCGCCCCAACAGCGGCGGCGGCGGCCGACGCAAACCAAAGTGGCGGCGGCGCCCCCGCGGCCGCTGTGTCGGCTGACGGCGGCCCCGCCCGGGCGCGGTGAGGGAGCGGCGGCCGCCATGGCCCCGCCGCCTCCTGCCCCGCGGCTTTTTTCTCCTCAGCGCCCGGAGCTCCCCTCCAGCCCCCCCAGAAACTTTCGCTCTACTGGCACAGCCGCCCCTTCCTCCTTCCCAGCCGCGGGCGGGAAGCGGAGCCGCGGCCGTTCGCTCGTCCGTCCCCACCCACAGCCCAGCCCAGCCCGGCAGCGAACATCCCTTCTCTGGGTTTTTCCAGAAATAAAACGATCGTTTCCTGTCAGCAAACGGCCCCGGCGTCCCTCAGGGACCCCGACCCCCTCGTCGAGACTCCTGGGTAGCAAACAAGAGCAATTCACTGGGAGAACGGACAGGGCTGCAGATTTTCCCCCGGGCTTTTTTGGGAGTTGGTTTGTCTGTGAGGGGAATATTTGAACCCAGAGGTTATGAAGGGTGGTTTCAGCCTCCGAGTTGGGTGGATTTCAGGAATCCGTTCAGGGCACTACTCAAGGATTTTAGCATACAGGCAGCCTTCAGCAGCTTGGCTCCAGCTCCCTCATAACTTGTTTTCCCCCATCATTTCTCAGGTAGTGTGTCCTTTCCATGGGATTATCCACCGGGATTGGGAGGTAACTCCCAGGACAAGTTTATGCAGCCTCTGACTTATCTCCATTTTCCTTCTTTATTCCTGGGAAAGCCTTTTGTGGCTCAGCACAGACGTCTCAGACATCCCTCAAAGAACAGTTTCCCTAAATTCTCACTGTGCATCACTAGGGCAGCATCAAGCCAAGCGCCTCATGTGGGGTTTGTATAAATAAATTTGGGTTTAATCACTTTAAAGTGGCTAACCACTTTATTGCCATTTATAGATGTTAGCAAATATAAAAACACATGCATATCAAAGCTCTAAGGAGAAAATCATTATTTTTTTCTCCCTCGCTGCTTCAATTGCCATGTGGCAAAGTATCAGGAACGAGCATTAGGGGGTCAAACATGCTTAAACCACAAGAGAAATATCTGTGAATACCAATATGGATATGAAAATCTCCAGAAAAAAAAAATTACTACTAGAAAAGGAAAAAATCAGAAATGAAATTAAGAATTCAGTTGCATTTTTTAACAGAAACCAAAACAGATCCAGGCACTGAGACCATGTCCTCGGTGGGGTTACATGACTGGGCAAATGTTTAGGTCTAAACTGGAACTGCTGCTTTGGAGAGGGAGGGGAGTGTGGCGCAAAATATTATGACAAGGGGAGTGCTCTAAGTGAGGATAAGTTGGCATGATGAACAGATGGAGGATTCAATAACAGGAGGTTATTAATACTGCAGTTTGGTATTCTCTACGCTACTTCGTGAAGGGATTCATATGCTTGCTCTTTTTCCCTTCTGATTGTACACAGACCTAACAAATACACACGCTGTAGGTAACACGGGGCTCGGTTCCCTCCTGGCACACCCATCACAAGTTCCTGCTTCCCGGGAAAACATCGTGGGCTGGATCCTCAGCTGATGCTGACTGGACCAGCAGCGTTCCCTCCAGCAGCACCAAGCCCAGTTGCACCTGCTGAAGGAAAGAGGTTATCTGACCCCATCTCCCCAGCCAAAAGGTCTCTCCACCCTGCTCGACAGCTGCCACAAGGCACCTGCTCTGCAGAACAAACTATGCAGGCTCTCAGGATGGAAAAGAACATGAAATAACTCGAGAGAAATTGAAGTTTTCCTTCATAACGCAGTGCAGTGCTCTTTCTGCTTAAGAAAATGCACCTCATTTTCCCCCAAATTTAGCCCTCCTCCTCCCCTGCATGGCTGTCAGTGGCCTCGTTTTGGACTGGACATGAGGAAATCCAGGAGCAGCCCAGCTGACTCCAGCCAAGCCTCCGGTTGCCCCCATCTGTTTTGCTTCCTGCTTTCTCCAGCAGCTCGCCTCTGGATCACCTCACAGTCATTTTCACAACTTTTACACTGTGGCTTACACAGCTACAATACATCTTTCACAAAGCCTAACAATCCCCATCCTCTTATCACATTTGGGCACTGCTGTTACTGCAACCTCTTTTTTCAACAGCAGTGTGACACAGCTGAGTGTCTTCTGTGCCCTGCCCTAAGAATTATGGCATTTTTCTAAGCCCCCAAACTGTTTCTTGGCTTCTTGAGAGTCAGCTGGAGGAGCACATGTGCTGCAGAGCAAATACATTGTTTTAAGTGTATCTGTTAACAGCCACATGTATCATTTAAGTATAAGTTTTATTCCCCTCAGAATGGGCAGTCGTAAGGGCATGACCTTGGGCTTTCACAAATTCAGTGCATTAGGGTTTACTATCTTTAGCAGATGTGACTTTGAAGATACTGAAAGAGGAAGTTTTACTGTTTTACCCCCTAAGCAATGAGCCAAGATACATGTTGAATGTTTTCTGAAGTGAATAGTGAGGTTTGACAATTTTCTTACACAAAGATACTGCTATTGTGTGCTTACAGATTTTCTTTGGTTTGTCGCAGCCGTGCATGCTGGTTCTTTCATGCATGATTTTGCTTTGTTATCAAACAGACGTCATTCATTGTAACAGTTTTTAAAGGCATAAATTTAAAAACTTTATGGATTTCTAATCAAAATGCAAGATTATGGTTTCAATGGAATATCTTAACTTTTGTCAACAGTAAATCTTGCAGATGCTATTAGGAGATCCTAGGAGAGATTTATGTCAGAAGAAAAGAATGGTTGGATAAAGCAGGCCCAACACTTAACCTTTATCCTAAAATAGATTGTTTAAATGTATGATCAAACTAAGTCAATTCAATTTATTTAAAATCTGGAAAGAAAACTTTGTTTGGATTTAAATATTTCTTTAATTCTTTCACTTAGATCCTGAAAAGCATTTGTTGATATAACACACAGAGAGATCAGCCTACTTTGATTTTGCAATTCTGTATTTTAATTACAGCTTCTCTTTTTTTAGTTATAACTTCCTCTGTGTGCAACTTCCCACTGCAAGAAGTTAATGCTTTCTGGTTCATGTGAAAGTCATTTTGGAGAAAAATCTTCAGCAGGTTCTGAGGGGAAAATGGGAAAAAAGGAATAATTGACTTAAGAGAACCACCTCATCTTTAAGAAATTGTGGTCATCGCAAGCATGAAATAAAATAGAGGACCTTCATCTACTGTTAGAAAGAAGGTGAAGGATCAAAGTAGTAGATTAAAGTTCCACTTAACGAATAAGAAGTTCAGCTGTGTCAAACATTCAAAGTCATTTTTGAAATGCCAAATGTGCATTGCTCCTTTCTCAGAATGGAACAGCTCTACTAGCTCTGTGCTGGAAATATGAAGTGAAAAAGCTTGTCGTGAGCTGAATGAATGGAAGAATAAATTCCCTTCAAATCACTGAACACAAAAAACTCTCTCCTCTGATGTTAACTGTATTAAGTGACTAAGGCGTTTTCTTCTTGATCTCACCCTCTTCACGCAAGTGCTAAAAACATAAGAACCAGGGTGGACTTAAATCCTCTGCATTTTCTGGTTGTTGTGAAATGAGACGTATTATTTTCCATCTAGTCAGGAGGAGTTACCAGACCATCTCCAGGATGGTCTGTGTTCTGGCTGAAGAGAAAAAGAAGATAGAGATGAACAGCAGAAGAAACCTATCAAGAACCATTAGTGGATGTCAGCCATTGTCCATCTGTTCACAGTGGAATAAATCCAGACCTGAAGGAACAACTGCAACCTGCCCCATATGGCTTGCTCCCTTCTGCGCTGGCAGGGCTTCTTTGGGGATTTGACATTGGATGAGGTAAAGGAGAAGCGGCGCAATCTGTGTTCCCAGGAATGAACAGCCAATTAACATGAAAGGACAAAAAATGGGTTAGTGACCTCGAGAAGGTTTTCTCCTCCTCACCTGTCTGAAATCGTGGAGCTCATTCAAACTGTGTAGGTTGCAGAGATATTACACTGAGGGTCCTGCTGTTAATGAAATGTTAAAAATTTACATTTAACTACTAACAAAATTCTGTGGACAGTGGGTATGCCTCACTTGGTGAGACCACAGATCCAGTTGTCTCCCAAAGTGTTAAAGAAGGCATTTAGAATATATTACACTCACATTCCATTAAAAATTATAATGCACTATGCTTTCAACATAATGAACCAGCATAACAACATTCTGCATTTACTTTTATAGAACTGGATTATTGAATAGTAATTTACTTCTCAAGTTTTAAATCAGTCTGGGCCTGGTCATGAAGCAAAGTGCTATTTTTTAGGTGTTTAAGGGAAGTAGGCTCTGGCCTATGCAGAATAGTTATGAAATCTGACTGTCTCTTTAGAATTATAATGAGAACCAGATACTCCTTATGATGCTGCATTTTGCATGCAAAAAAAAAAAAGAGATCTACATATTAAGGCCAACTGAAAGGATCAAAACCCACAAGTCTATACTAGATTCAATAACCTGTTTGGTGGTGGTAATTTTACAGGTAATACAGAGAATAATGAACCATCCAATGATCTAAGCAGAAGCAGTGGATGTTCTGAGTGAACTTGCTACTGTGGGTGTGTCTTACTGGGCTGCAGTGTCGTTTGCACTCTACTGTCCTCCACCTCCTCTTGAGTTCTAACAAACTTGGCTTCTTATTTTTGTCAAAGTTGCACAACAAGTAGCCAGGGAAAAAAGCAAAAGTTGTATCAGAGATAGTTTTCAAGTTCCCAAACAATTATATTTGCATTTGTGACCATCATTCATTCACTAGGTGGCATAGAAAGCAACATACTTCCTTGTTTCAAACACACAAGACTGAGGATGCCCTCAAGAAAAATTAAATCAAATTTAAAAATTAAATTAAAAAAAGTATGAAATCAAAGCCATATCTCACTAAGAATTTAGCAAGAGACTTTGCTCCGAAACCAAGCGCAAGTCTTACCCATCTGAAAAACTAGCAAGGATACTAAAGGATGAAAAAAGCAGAACAGTGTTACATGAAAATGCCCATTTGCTGTCAAGCACAAGCACGCACTGGGATTACGTACATTTTTGACATTGAAATGAACTCTTTGGCTTTGTCAAATTTACTCAGGATGATGATGAGTTACCAGGTTTGAATTTCATCCTCTTCCAAATAGAGCA
>VYZR01045282.1:2101-22123 GCA_013400675.1 Oxylabes madagascariensis
ACTCACTATTCAACAACAACATAGAACAGATGAGGAGATTTACTATCACATGAGCACTGCAACTGAACTTCTAGGCCGCAAGGAGTCAAGCATTTCACAACTCACAGGGTGAGAAAACACACAGATAAACTTTAGTGCAAGCTGCCTGACCAGTATTGTCCTTTCTCTATCAGTCTGTGCATGAATTTTCTGCCTCAACATTAATTTTTCACATTTTCTCCACTGCTTTTTACTCACAGTACTGAAGTCCTGTAAATCAGGAGGTCCATCAAGGAGCTAGAGCTGTCCCTCTTAATTTTGCATTAATGGCCTTGGTTCTACCTCCAGTAGGCAGTCATCTCTAAGAACTATTTCTTTTGAAGGCTGATTGAGAAGTATTAGATCATACTGAAATGGCAACCTTAACTAATTTCAGTTTTACTTAGGGTAAATAGAGTTAGTTCTTGCAAATGTTGATTTGCACAGTTAAAATCCTCACTGATTTAGTATTTTTGTCAACACAACAGTCATGTAACTGGGACCATAAGAGCCCACTTAAAATACAAGCAGATGGCTTGAGCAGGTGCACGTCAGGCCTAGCAATGCAGCCAGATTTAGCACTTCATCCGTGCTAACATGGTCTCACATCTATCTGTTGTTCAAGCTGGATCAAATAGTNTTATTTATTTCAATTGTGCCTAACATTTTTTATACTTGCTTTGTAAATTTTTATGTCAATAATTTGTAATAACATCAAGATAACTACTGATTATGAAGCATGTTGTAATTTCACATTCCTTGTTCTGGACAGCTGCTAAGTAGCTACATTACTCATCTTTTCAAAGAAATTACAAATACTCACTAGAAATTAATTTTTGAAGTTTGATTGTGTAAGGATATTTGAGTTGTATTAATTTGGCTTGTAAACCAAAATAAACATGGGGAAGTAAAATCCTTAGCTGCTAAGGGAAGAATATTTCTCTAAACTTTGCATATGTATTTGTTATTCCTGCTCCTTATCAAAAAGTATTTTTTTCTCCTGAATAGGAGAAAAGTCTATAGCACAGAGGGTTTTCCTTTAATAGGATGCCTTCACTGAAATTAAAGAAAACTTTAGCAAGATCTTGTTTGCAGCAAATAGAAAGCAACAGATGAAACCCTTTAGACTTTACCACATCCTTTACCTACCAGTCTTTTCCACCCCTCCAATGCCTTTTAATTGCTATAGAACATTCAATATAGCAATGTGACATTATCTCACAAANCTAGCATAAAACAAGCTGGATCAAATAGTGACTTCCTAGTAACTCGAGACACACTCAGATTCTCCTGAGAAAATAGAGGCTTCATGTAATTTGAGTTCCTCTTTTTATTTTTTCTTACTTCCTAACCCCTCTACCCTTGTTTATGAAGTCTGCTCTGTGGTTTCAGTGCCCAGCTATTTCTCATGACACAGCAAGGCAGAAGGCTGAGCTAAGAGAGGGCCACTTCAGTCACCTGAGTCAAATCACCTCAGACTACACTGAAGTACAGGGAACATGATGTGGAGTCGGTGCAACACCACTTAGAACACTGAGTACTAGGACGTGACCAGATAGTTTGAATTTCTCACATTTGTAAAAATTAATAATCTTCTAACATTTATCTCTTAACATTTCAGTATTTCCCAGCCTGAAACTTGCTGTGAACATTCCATGGGTTTACATCAGGACTTTTTCACATTTACTGTAGTAGGATCATGCTGCTTAAAGTGAATTCATGTTGTATTAAATGGATTGAAGGGAAACCTGAGGAATTTTTAGTTCATACAGCCAATATTCAAGAAGGATAGAAAAGGACATAAAGAAAAAGCATCAGCTTTTTGTTGCTTGTTGACATCAAAATGTTTCTGTAAGCATCGTGATATAAGAGTTATCACAGATATCTGGCTTAAAACAATGGAGATTTGTGAATATTTATAGGCAACTTGTAATTTAAGGAGTAGCACAAGGCAAAATAAGCAGAAACAGGGCAACTGCATTATATTAAAGAAGAAAAATATTTTTTTAAACCACCAGAATATTTTCTAGGAAGAAGTAGAGCAGAAGATGCATTTTAAAGACAGTTAAGGCTGCAGTTATGGAACTCTTAGGATTACAATTAACAGGACTAAATGAAAGATTTGCCTGCAATGCCTGGGTGAAAGGAATAAAAGAACCTGGAAGCTAACAGATGGCACAAAAACAACATAGGTATGCAAATTCTTTCACATTCAAGCAAGAGTCTGATAAAGAATATTTTAGAAGATGCAGAAGTAGCAAATATTAACAGTGGCGAAGGATTTCTCTACAGGTTAGTGCACAGCTCTTGTATCATTCCCTTTTCTGCATAAGGGAAAAGGGAACACAAAGGAAAAGTTACTGGCTTTTTTTGAGTGGAAAAACATAAGAAATAAGTAAGTCAAGATTATTAATAATAGTATGGACTTAAAATGAAACTGAGAAGTTCAGCCATGAAAGCTGAGTATTGAAGGAGAACAGACAGGGAAGTGAAAACTATTCAGCTGCAAGACAGTTGCAGATTTTTTTAATGCTTTCTTGTCAGATCAGTTCATCACTAAAACAGCTCTTTATTAGAAAACTTCTCAGTGTGATCCACACTGGTGGTCAATAGGTTAAAGAAAAAAATCCAATAAACCAGAGTTTAGAGAGACATAAGCCTGTCCTCTGAGAGGGTGAGTAGTTTATGCTGCTCCTGTTAACATTAAGAGCTGGGTGTGACCAGGGCCATGATGAGGGACACCAGGATTTCAGAGACTTTACAACACTGTTTACAGTCCTAAGAAAGTTCTTGCACTGATAGGTATGGAGATAACAGAATCGTATACTATTGAATTTCTTTGTGTCTTCTTTCCCGTGAAATCAAATATGCTAAAAATAATGTGGATGGTTCTTAGTAAAATTCAACATTTTAAAATAGATTGAAGATGCAGAAATGTTCAGATTAGAAGAATATTTTTATGGAATGTGTCAAGTCAGTGATTTAAATAATGGAATTAATGAAAAAGATGCCATGAAGTCTTCGAATACAGGTTAAACAGTCATAGCTCTTAAATTAGCAATCCTGATTATACATCTGCTGAACAGCAAAATCCACTTACTATTTATCTAGTAGAAGTCAGCTATCAGAACTTTATCTTGATTAACTGGTCAGTCTTCAGTTTTGGCAGCCCTTGTGTAGGTACAAACAGTGTGTGCAGGTAAGTGCATCACTATTTCCACTGGCTATTAACTAGAAAACAGTGTGAACTGCACTAAGACATCTACAAACAGTGTATTGTGATTAAAGTGAAGGGTATGTCCAGATGGTTGTAAATTGGAGGATTAGAAGTTTAGCCTGCTCTTCCTGGATCTTATCTGAAAAATCAGACTTCTCAATTTTGCATAGCAGACCCGTTCATGGTATAGCACATTACACAAAACATTAAGGGCTAAATATTTCATTTTCATAGAACTGTGAATTTGAAGCAGTGTTTATGGCCTGTCATTGGTAGTGTCACATAAGAGCCACAATAGGAAAATAGCTGTGTGAAGATCACTTTTGGTCACTGCATCTCTGATGCTATGGGAATATATTACAGTGTAGACAATCTGAAAACAGGTTGCAGATTCAATACCTTAACTCTACTACATAATTTCAAAAGTTACTGTAATCTTAACATTTACTGTATAATTCCTGGTGAACTTGGTGAGTAGTATCAGAAACTTAGAACTTATGGACACTTTTTTAAACATTGCAACTGATGAGTTATGTTAGTGACTGTTAGATTTAAAAATACAGCCACAAACCTTCAACTGTGGGAACATGATGTAGTTAAATCTGAGGGAAGCATTTAGCAGCACAGATTTTTTACATGCCTTGTTCTCTCCTGCCACCATGTGGCTTTTCCATTTTAAAAAGTTAGGCTTAATTTTAATACTCTGGAAGTCACTGAAACAGGCAGTGAAGTACCTTGTTCATTGTTTCAGATGTGAACCATATTTAAGGTTCAGATCATTGAGACATAAATGTTCACAAAAAAACACAATAGTATTTTAAGCATTCAACTTCATTTCAGAGTGATCTAGTTCATCTCTTTCTTGTTCTCCAGGAGCCTAAGCCCACATTGTTTCAAATATCGCATAAATTAGGCAAGCTGAGAATATTTGACAGAATGTAATTGCCTCATGCCAGTTTGTGAAAAGTCTATGCTGGAAACAGCTGCTCCCTTATCCCACAGTGAAACTATCAATAAGTATGTTGAGCTGGACCTTGACTTGAATTCGAGTAGCTCACATCTCCTGCCAGGTGATATTATTGATTTCTAGCTTTTTGGTAGTTTTGAGATGCTCTCAAAAAGTTTCAAAAAGACTTGATTTCCTTATTAAAATCAGACATGGTTCTTGCAGCCTTAAAATATCCATGATAAGAAAATTGCGAAAGCTTTGCCTTTAAGAAAATAAGAGAAGTGTTAGGAGTAAAGCAGGAAACTGAATCAATGGATTTGGTTTCAAATACCCTTTTTCTCTATTGCAATGTTTAGTTTCTGTATGTAATGGTTTTGGTGTCTTTGAACAAGGCTTGGCTTAATCCTCTTATATTTGTCATGTTGAATAGCATTACACTAATTGATTAATCCTACTTTTAAAATGATCAGAAGAAACTGATTTTGCTGAAGAACTACTCATAGCACTTCTAGGAAGAAGATGTAATGAATTAAAGGTTTCTATGCAATAACCATTTCCCTAAATATCTGTTCTGCCCCAAGATTTGCACTGTATATTACACTAAAACCCAACTATTTTACATTAGACAGCTTATTTTGTTCTTTGACAGCTAAAGTAAAATGAAAATTGAAGATTTTCTGCCTCTGGGTTCACTCCAGGCTGCTGTTTTTTGTTTTGGGCAGATGAGGCTGGCCCAAGGATGAAGCCAAGGAATCAATCTGTATATCAAGCTCAGGATCAGGTCCATTGAGAATAAGCATCATTAGAACCAGCCAGTGCTGAGCTAGCAGGACCACATTGGTCAGTCAGGGTCACGTCAGGGAGTCAGTCCATACGTCAGGACCTGTATCAACAAGGTACATGGGCAAGCACAGGCGTGGCCAGGGCAGAACTCAAACGGGCACTCCAACAATGCAGGTCAAGTAGGGAGTGAAGTTCCAGGCCTGAATTTATATGGACTCCCAGGCCTAGAGGCAGAGTCTGTGGAGTGGAGGGTCATTAAGAGTAATTAGTGCACCCAGGGACCTGATACATTTCCAGCAGCAATGGAAACACAAAGAACAAGAACAGGAAAATGCAAATTATTCAAGGAATAGTGTCCCTCAGCCACAATTGCCATTTTTTTTAATGGCTTAAGTTAGGCAACTTTGTAAAAAGTGGGGGACCTTCCTAGAAAAAATGATGTTTTTACACTTTAACATTTCCAGGTTGCTATTTTTTCACTTATACTTACATTCCTTTAATATTACAAATGAAGAAGAATTATAATATAAGAACTTCAGAGTATTTCCTACAACTGACTCTTTTTCTTCCCTTGGTTCTTCGAGTCTCATCAGAGATTTCTGTATTTGATACACAGAAAGATACTTTGCTCTCTTCAAGATACAGAAAATTACATCTTTTGACTACAGGAAATACACAGATATTCTATGAGCACAAGAGCTAGGAAAGCATATGCTGTTCTGATCACAAAGATTTTATCACCCTCT
Source organism: Oxylabes madagascariensis (assembly GCA_013400675.1). Classification (NCBI taxonomy): domain Eukaryota; kingdom Metazoa; phylum Chordata; class Aves; order Passeriformes; family Timaliidae; genus Oxylabes; species Oxylabes madagascariensis. The sequence continues at coordinate 7,815 of VYZR01045282.1, forward strand.
GCACTGAGAATTTCACCTGCTGTGGGTCACTGAACTTTGGCTTGAGTTAACCAGACAATTAAATAGCCCAGTGTAAGTGTTGGATTGGCCATGTGATAGCATCTTTCATTTCATTTAGATAATACCATTGGTTGAATAAAGTTAAATATTTAGCATCCTGAGCACAAGAGCAATAAAAGAAAAGTGCTTGGTATGTGTTTGAAAACATAGCTATGCATTTCCCGAGCACCAAATTCATATTGCATTGGTTATAGAGTACTTGTTTCCTTGTTGCTATATAATTTAACTCAGGTAAATAGTTTTAGGCACACTGATAATTTCACAGAGGGGTTGTGGTGTAATTTAATCTTTTAAATTACTGGTGTTATCTGCAAGTACTACAAAAGTGTATCAAAATGAATGACTGTTTAAGAGCCCATTTTGCTGTGTTTTTTCCCTGTGGGTGAGGAGCTGTGGGAGGCGAGCGGGCCTCTGCTCTAGGCCGACCTATGGCAGTGGGGTCCGTCCTACGCTTTCCTCACACACACATCCCTCCTTACAACAGGGTTCATAACACTCTTTTTTGTGCTTCAGCTGCTCTCAGAGTTGCTTGGTTCCTCGCTGTGTATGGCAGCTTGGGAACACCGTTTCTGAAGGAGCTGGGCCCCGCTGTCCCGGCCACACCTCGCAGCCCCGCAGTGGTTCCATGGCGGGTGGGCTCATTGCCAGCTCTTGTCAGAGGGTCAGAGTAGCACAGTGAGACTACAGCAAAGAGATGCCCCTCCAAATTCCCACCTTGATATTGCTTTGTGTGTGCCAGGGAAATCCCTGCTCATTTCCTACATGATGGGCAAAAATAAACACGGAGTGTGGCATTGCTAAGCTTGGGAAGTGAAGTTTCCTACTTTCAGGGTAAGTGTAAACATATTTCACCTTGGCTGCTTGAGGCAAAGCCACTTCCTTTTCTTTCTGCTTGTTCCTCTTTCCATCCACGAAGTAGCTCACCATCATTCCTGTTTAAGGAGAAATATGACGTATCTCTGATCACTGGTAAAGGCTGTAACTGTGATGTAGAAACGTGCCTTAGATCAGTACTTTGCTGTAAAGTGAACAGACAAGGGGAAAAAAAAAACCCAACAAAATCCATAGGAAACCCAATTTCATTTATCTGATCAGAAGATGAAGATAAGCTGCTTAAGCTAGCAACTTCTTATATTTTGGTTAATATTGTAGTGTATGCAATTTTTCAAAGAGCAGTATTAAATAACAGTAATAACTAAAAAATCCAATGCCAGAAAACAAGTTAAGGATTTATCTCCTTTTCTATAACATGAGGAACTAATTTGAACAGTTAATTATCTTTGTAATCTGTTGTTTAAATTCTAACTCTGGATGTGTAATTAATGATTACATGATAGCAAATAAGTAATACAGCATTAATTTTTAATATTATTATTTAAGGGAGAAGGATTTTAATCTGTACAAAAAGTTCAGGAAATGAAAAATTACTTCTTTGCAGTGGTTAACAGAATTGGTAGGACTCCATTCAGTTCACAAGAAATTAGGGGAAGTCTTAGTAAGAAAGACAGTAAAGGTCAAGAAATATTTCTCTACTGAATTTGAAAGTGGCCTATGGAAACCAGAGCTGCAGGTGTTGGTGGAAATAAGTGGTGTTGTAGCAATTTTAAAACTCTGTGACTTTATGAGCAGTTATCCAAGCCAAGGCAATGATACCGAGTAACCCAATCTACTGCCTCAGGACATGAGCAGGGGTCAGGAGGGCACTCCTTTTAATGCCCCAACATTACCTGCATCTCAAAAGAAGAGTTTTGTTTGTGTTTTTTTCTGAGTAGAATTCACATTCATAGCAACTTCAGATGGTTGTTGATACTGGGCAAGGAGTGCAGTTTTATATTTAATATAAAACATTCCTGTAGAAATTTCCTTATGCCTCAAAAGGAAAGCCAAAGATAAGAATGGATTAAAGGGGAGGCCTTGATGACCTGACTGCCAACAAAGCCCCTCTGCACAGCTCAGAGAGGCTATGTGTGACTCCTGGCTGTGCTGTTATTGTTCCTGGTTTACAGGCAGGAAAACAGAAGGTGAAGGGAAGTACCCAAGGCTACACAGTAAATGTCATTGCAAGAGTGAGATAAGTGTAATAATATATTACCATAGTTAAATATAAGTCTAACAAAATTGCCATCACACGGCACAGGTGGGCAAAACTCTTCAAAAATTTTATCATCAAAGCACTTAGATTTTTAAATTGATGAACATTCTATAGGAATTTACACTACTTAGGTAGGTATATAGATAGACCTCTTAAAGAAGGTAGACTTCTCAAACTAGTATGGAATTTACCTTAGTAGGGTCTTTCAAGTAGCTTCCTGAATTGAGAATAAGACAGAAATAGTAACAGAGAAAGTTACATTAAAATAATACATTAAAGTTTAAAAATTAACATTTCCTCAGGGTACAGTTGGAATGACTGAAGTATATATTAAAGCTATAAATAATTGCCTTTATAGACAAAGTTCCCTGCAACTTAATTAAAGTAAAAGTTTTATATTTTGGTTGTAAAAGTCTCTAAAGAAGTTTTAAGGAAAAGCAAGGACTATGCAGTCACAAAGCCATCTGAAAAAGCAGTTTTAATCTGGAAAAATGATTTTGCAGAAACTAAAAAATTACAGTTTCCAGAATGAAACCCTATGTTTTAGGTATTTGATTTCAATATGTCTCACAGGTCAGACTGGAATCCCAAGTTATTTCTTACACTTAGGAAGATCACAAATGGTTTGTATTCATCACAAGTAATCCCTCCTTTTAGAAATGAACCCAGAGGCTACTGTAAGATGTCTTAGAAGCATGAAAATGTCTTTTTAGAATCTTTAATATATTTAAGTCCCGTGTTGTTTTTTCTGGTATGCTATGTCATGATTTGTGATTTTAACATTAGACCCCTAAACTTAGGTTTCAAAATTATTGTGTATTTTCCGTGTAGTTGTAATGAGCATGGTAGCACAGGACAGAATTTTTGTAGGTTAGTTTAATTTTGGGCAAATTATACTTCAGAGAAGCCAAACAAGGTGAAGTCTACATCCATACATTCATTCAAAATGGATTTCCTTCTCAGTCTACAACACATTTATCTCAGGTACCGCCTTAGTTTCAGGTAGTTATCATGGGCAGCTTTCTTCAGGAATTGAAACATTGTCCCCAGCTCAGCTGCGCATCATGCATCATTGCATTTAGGAAACACAGCCCATGGGAATGCAGTTGTGCTGATGTGTTACTGCACCCTCGCAGCTCCCCATTTCTCACCCTGTTACTCAGCGCGCTGGGCTGGGCTGGGCGGGTGCTGCAGATGCCACACGAATTTTCTCTGAGCTTTAGTTTTATGTAACCACTGACCTCAGTGCCTCTGGCATTTGTTTCTTTTAGAACCTGCAATATTTACATATCCACCAGAACACAGAGAAAAATTATACCTATTCAGAAAAGGTTTGATGAGCTAACAAATCATCATTTTACCTTTTGCTCAAGCTATATGAGGAGCCAGTCAGCAACAGGAACAGTTTGTGTTTGTGTACACAAATCTGTGTGCAGGGACAGACCCCGCGGGACATAGGGAGAGATTGGTGTACAGAGGGTGTCATATTTTCACAGTATAAATAGATTGTTTCACTAAAGTCAATCAAATAAATGTTTTATAAAAGCAAGGAAAATCCCTAATGGTGCTAGGAGTTTGTTCCTGCAAAACTGTTGCTTGCATTATTTCCCCTAATTGACTTTAATATGACCACTCCCAAGCTTAAAATTAAGTATGTGCTGAATGCTTAGATTTTCAAAGGAACCAAAGTATAAAGATATGCCCCAAAAGAGAGCTAGTTTCAAGGGGTTTTTACTTTTGGAAGTGTTTCCTAAAGTATATGTACTCTTCATGATGAGATTTCTGATGTCTTCAAGTTTCTTTATGCATGTAGGCTGTTGCCATGTGCATGTATGGTTGAAGTATGAGATCCATCTGCTGTCTAAAACTATTGGCAAGTTGTAACTCCCAGAAGAAAATAATGTTGTATATTAAGAACAAAGGGCCCAGAACAGTCACGTAGCCTGAATAAGTATATATTGTACACAAATTCCTATTGGCTAACAGGGTATCATAAAGTGCAGTTTTGTGCAGTAAGAGGACATAACAAGCTGGAGAAGGAACAGGATGCAGAGCTTCTGCAGAGCATGTGATATGCTGTGTGTTCACACCCTGGTGTGCCCTGTAGCAGCTTGTTTTTATATCTGTTCCTACAGGCACTAGAATCCTTGTTTCACCTTTTGCTTAAACTTCATTTATTAGGGGCAAGCAGCCTGGCTGTTAGAAATAGGAAAATAAGTTGTAAATTGGCTAAATTTAATCTGAATACCATACAAAGCCTTCCTGACTAAGGTATATTGAAGTATATATAAGGTATATTAAAGAATCAGGGATTTTTAAATACATAACCAAGGGCTCTATAAACAAGAAAACAGAGAACACCACTGAGAAATGAAAATTTGAAAATGTAGATTGTCATCTATTTGCATAATGTAGGGTTTTGAGGCTAAAAATAAAACCCAAGAAGCATAATGAGATTTGCAATAAACTCAAGAAGTGTGCAAGTCTAATATTAGCTTCCTCTTGTGTCATACTTGCAGTACTATAATAAAAAAGCAGTACTGTGGAACAGAATGGCACAGGAGAGTTCGGCAGTGGAGGATATTCCTAATTCAGCTTTAATAAACTTCTGGGGAGATGATTTGGTTAAAATGAACAAGAAACATAAGGATGTGAAGATAAAAGTTCAAGAACAGTAATAGCACCTCCTGTGTGTACATAAGGGATGGCACAGTTCCCTCCATCTAACTGAAGGTATTTAACTAAGGTGCTTAAGTTCCAAAACTGGTTAACTTCAGCTAAAAGCTAATTGCTGCCAGAAAGCACTTACCTTTTCCCTCTGCCCTTCTCCTCTAACCCACTCTGCTCTTGGCTATGTGATCCCCCTGCTGACCTTGAGCTGTCTCCAGAGCTCATCTGGCTGCAGGTTGTTCAACCTGATAAAACAACAGAAGTTACCTTTGCTCACCTTCCAAAGTGTACATTTTTTGCCAAGTTAGTGAGTTTTGTCGCCTGACCTTGAAATGAATCAGATAAACTTCAGTGCCAACACAAGAAAGATGTAGGAAAAAAGAAAGAGAAGCTGGAAACGTGGGGACAGGACTTGATGCCCTCCCTCCAAGAACTGTTGATTTGGCTAAGCCTCTTGTCACTCTCCAGACTCCCTGAAGAGAGAAGTAAGTTGCTCCTGAAACAATTTAGGGGAAGGTCTTATTTATCTATCAACTATACTTAGAAATAAGGAGAATACCTTCCCAATTCATTTTCTTAAACTAAAGGTTTAACTTAATGTGGTATAAATACCTTGCCTTCATCTTCCTTACTCTAAATGCAACCTTCACAGCAAACTGGAAAATATTCTATGGCTTTCAATGAATTTTTTTCCATCATTAATCTTTTCTGTTTGGCATCTCTCTCTCAATACCCCTGTTTACATTTCTAGGTGTGGGGCTTTTTTTTTTTTTTTTTAATTATTTAACTTGTTCACTGAATGCTTAATTTGATGTTTTCTTTCAGTCAATGACTTTGTTTATAATTCTTCCCATTCCATCATTTGCATTAACAATATATCTTTTGTTCTCTAGTCTTCTTCCAGCTACAGAATCATGTTGGCATTCTTCTGTAGTTGTTTTGGCTGCATCTGCTTGAATTTTCTTCTGTGAATGCTGTTTGCTATTGGACAACATAGTTCTCTTTACAATTGCTTGCCTTCTGTATAACATTTTATTTGGGGTATTTTTCCAATCACGTATATTTTTCTATTTCAGGGTTTTTTTCCCAGAAAACAAAAGTAAACAAAACCAATCACAGGTGGTTGCAAAGGAGCAAGACTTCACTAGCAAATAGGAAAAAAGCCTCAGGAAAAGTAAGAGACAACACTTTTTATCACATCAAAATTGTTCACTCATTTGTTTAACCCCTGTCAAATAGGCTGAGTCAGAGATTTGACTTTTCCTTGTGTTTTGGATCTAGCCAAGTATTTGTTTCAGAAGGTGCATCTATCACCCAAGGAATTTGACTCTCCAGTTCTGTAGCATCTTAGATCTGTAGCTGCACAAACAGAAGACCCCCTCAAACAAGCAGTGTCCTCCTGCCCACAGGTCACACAGGTGCCTTGGGACAGATGTGTGGGAAAAGCGTTGGGACCAGAGGCTGGAGGGAGCCTGGGACTGTGACTGAGAGGTGGGAAGAAAAGGGAATCTGTGGCACTGCCCAGCAGAGGTATGCAGGGCTGGCTGCATGAGAATTTGTTTTTGGAAGCAGTTGTGGAAATCTCATTTTAGTGCATGAAACTTGATAGGTCTGAAGATTACTTACAGATTTTTCTATACCCGAGTTGCCTATCAGATAAGCATTCTCTCTGATTTTACAGACAGAAAATGTAGTAGATTAAGTAACCTCTGTACAATTTATTGGAAACACAAGAGGCAATTTGGAAAAAGAGTCAAGACTTTCTGGTTTCATGGCAGTTCTTTCCACATTAGATTGTCTTTCTCAGATGTTTTTGGTGTACTTGATCTTTTTCTCTTTTTACAGCCTTGTGTAGCATTTGACAACAGAGGCTACACCATGAGAGATCTGATTATTCTGTTTAGTATTTTGTATGTCTATTTTCTCAACTCATCTTCATAAATGGGTGACATCATGCACGAATTGAATAGTCTTTCTGAACACATAATGAATTTATTTTGTGACTGTCTGTGAATGGTCCTTTAACATTGTGAGAGCTACTACTGCAATAATGGAGTTTGTTATTTGTAAACTATCTCTTAACCCTTGCTGAGTAGACCAGAGATGTCAAAGATTCACTGCTGCTAGGAACAGCCCTTTTTCCTGTCTGTGTGTGGGTGCGTGTGTGTGTATGTCTATGCACAGAAAATACATTAGAAAGCAGGGTTAAACTGGGTTTCTGCTTATAAGCTTCAGGGATTCATGATTTTTGTTCTTGCACAATATAATATAGAATCAGATCAATTTATTGTGGTGAAGCTTATTTGATCTGATGGCGTTTGGTCTATTACATTTCCTTTCCTGTTTTACAGATGACTAAGTTTTTCCCTTGGGATATGGAGAGAGGATTGAAGTAAAAGAGCAAGCTTTAGTCCTTCAAGTCCTTTGCCAAAGTAAGGTAGATAAATGTAAATTTTGCTATATCCTACTAACAACTTTAAGGAAAAAACATCTTTGCTTCTAAATACAGTTAAAATCAGTTTGAGTCTAAAAAAATTTTAAAAGGTGAACTGAGCACAGCGCTACCTGAGTATAAATGTTGATTAGGCAGCTTTGCTCCTGGCATGTGGAAATTACTCAATACAACCACAGTATCAAACAAAAGAGACACAGCAATAGTCAGCTTTCTGTCCCATTATCTTCAAACAATGCATTGAGATTTATTTCAGCCATATTGCAATAGCTGCAGCAGCTAATTTAGTGGAAGAAACAATAAACAATACAGAGAAACAAGTCCAGTTATTTGCATTCTTAGTAGACTTCCTGAAGCTGGAAGTAAACAGTGTTTATGGTATCAAAATTCCCTGCATGCAACCTTCCTCTCCACCGTAACTGGCAGTTTACTGTAAACAGCAGAGTATAAACATGTCTTGAGGTTGGTAAGTTGAATACTAATTAATTTGAGCAGGGTTTTCTAGATTTAAGGGATAGTGTGAAAGACAGGTTTGGGCATAAATAAACAGGCAGAAAAACTGGCATTTAGCTGGGAGTATTGGATGACAGATGAAAATGACTGTGGAGGACCAACCTCATTGAGGCCTGTAAATGTAAGGATGAAATGGGGGCAAAAATGAAAGATGAAAGCAGAACCTCTGACTGATTTTAACAGCAATTCTGAAAGATTTAATTTAAAATGTATGTTTATAGATTGTTTTGTACCATTCTGATTCCTTTTGGTAGTATTCTGGTGGCTGCCAAAGCAAGAGATGATTGTGCACAGCCACAGAAATCTTTAAGAAATCAGGAATTTGGACCGTGGGTGCAGTTTTTTCTCTCAGTGAAAAAGACAGTTTACAAAGTTTGCTCACTTTGTACCTCTATCTGCTTGCTTGGACCTTGGTGATAGTGCATCTGTTCAGCAGATCAGGGAAATTATCTCTTTTCAAAATAACCCTTTTTCTTAGGGTTAACTTAACCTTTAATATCTTAAGAAAAAGGGTGATTTTTGATCAGTGAAAAAGGGTGATTTTGAACTGATCAGTTACTTGGCATGTTTCATTATGCAGCCCCACAAGCAGTTGTGTGAACCATTGTATCAAAGCCCAAAATGGGGAGAGGGAACTCCTTAAACAGACTTTGCTACAGAAAACACAAAATAGCAAGACAATCCCTTCCTTCAAGTTGTTCAAAATGTAGATTTTTGCTTGTCACAGTTTTTGAGTGTAGAAATGTGCTTTATTGTTTCTGTGGAAGCCACTAGAGAGCAGCATATATTTCAGGAGTGTTCAGTCATGAATGTAACTGATAAATTGACATCAAGATGATCAATCAGGTAACTACAGAAAAAGAAGCAGAACCAGGGCTCTACTTACCTGATCTTCTTAAAGGTATCTTCTTGGTATTTTTCTTGGTATATTTACAAATAGAAAGTACACATTTTCAGGTGTAGTTCTACAGGTTATTTCTTTTCACTGGCCTCCAAAATGATATCTATTCCATTCAGAAATTTAAGTAAGTGCTTTGTCATCATCACAAAGAACAGTCCACCAGTTTCAAGGGCAGGAAGTGTAAGAACAAACCATTGCTAGCGAGAAAGTTTCTCTAATTGGAATTAGAATTTTAAACTGTGAAGTTGATTACAATCCAGTGTGTCCCTAAATGTTTTTTATAAATATTGCTCACACTGCAGTTTTCTTGATGAAAAAAACATCTGTCTGAACTGGCCCTTTGATTTTCAGCATCAGCAGAGAGATAAAGCTTAAAGGATGTGGAAGTAAAATCTAGCCTGGACTATTGCACATTATGCTTTATTTCCTCTGTAGACAGATTCAGCCTTTAAGAATGTACTTTTACACCACTTAAAGTCACTTTCTAATGTAGGTCTTCAGGGTAGGATAAAAAATATGTATAATAAGTTACATTTTGATAGTGGAGGCTCTGTGTATGCCCTAAGCAAGTTTTGGTGGCTGGGAGGCAGACTCCTGTATTATCCTGAGAATAGCACTAATGCTTGCAGTCACAGCATGTGTGATCTTACCCACTCTCCCCCGCCTCTCTACTGGGCAAAAAGGAAAAAAGAATGGACATGACATGCAGTTTGACCTGGCAAATAACAATAAATAAATGGCAAATAACAAAGAAAAAATAAAAGGGAATTTTAACCAATCTATTGCCATATAAAAAAAGGACACAAGCACATTTGGGGTTTTTTTGTTCCAAACCACAAAGACCTAGATAGAGGGCGAATTCTTGTGTTGCCCAAATTAGAAGGATGCAATACCTTGACACCACCACTCTGTAGAGAAGACTATTGAAGAGTTTTTTGTTCCATGATCCCATTTGCATCCCACGATTTCTTGAGAGTCCAGATTTTGTTTCTCAGATTATGGATGAGAAACTTTCCTAGCACTTCCCACCTTGTAAGGATATCCCAGACTAAATAAGAACAAAGCAATGACTACAGAAATATTCTTTATCTTAGTCAAATAAGACTTACAAAATTATTTCATGATCCTAGATTTATGAGATATTATTTCAGAATATTATTCAATGATCTAAAATTGTGAAGCTTTTTCCACCCAAAAGCAATTCTGCATTTTGAAAAACAAAAAACAAAACAAAAAAAAAACCAAAAAACCCAAACCAACAACAAAAACCCCACAAAAAACCAAACAAAAACAACAACAACAAAATCACCAACCCCCCACCCAGGCTGTACTGTGTTTCAGAAACTAAAAAAAAATGAGTTTTTTCTTTTAGGGGTTCACAGTATCTTTAGCAGAAGTGTAAAATCTTGCAAATTTGGTTTCCCAGTTTCAGAGTATCCATTTAGTCCATTGTTTTGATCTGCGGGAAACGTGCCTCAGAGTAATAGGAAACCTTAATCTTTCTGTTAGTGGGCTCGGGGCTTTGCCATGAATGTGCTGGGCATACCAAACATATTTGCATGCTGACAGGTGGGGCAGCTGCGCTCCCCTCGGGGCAGGGTTGGCGGATCTCAGTTGTAGTGAAAACATGCCCGTTGCACTGAGTAATTCATTACTGGTGGGAGGAGCTTCAACAGTAGTTTTAGGATGCAAATGCAGAGAATCAGCTGAAAAATCTTTTCTCAGAGTCCTAATCAGGCTGCAAAAAATGGATGGAGCTTTTTGGAGTTTCAAGTTTTAGGCTGGCAGAGGAATTATAAAGTAGATATTTCAAATATAGCCTTTGTTCCTTGTTGATGATCAATCATTTTTGCACGTGAACTAACACATATGCTGCTGGATATTTTCTTGATATTTAGTAGAAAAATCTGGTACTAGAAGTTGGAAAAAATTCGTTAATATCAGTCTATCATCACAAAATCGTTAGATATGGGTTTGTAAATTTCAGAGCCCAAAATTTCTGTGTAAGCTTGAAGTTCTTTACATTACGTTTTCAAGCTAAGGGAATATTAGAGCACCAAGTTTATGTATTTAAACATAAACAGTGGTAACAATTAGAAAGCTTTTATAATTAATTTTATAATTATAAACAATGGAAACAATTTAAAATCCTTTGTAATTAATTTTGTAATTATTTTTCATTATTAATATATATTCAGAATTTCATATGCTGGACATTTTTATATTATATTTACGGTGCTGTATAAAGTTTTTGACTCTGTTTTTTGCAAGACACTGATTGAGATCCCCATGTTCCCCAGATGATTATTTCCCTGGGGTCAGGTCCAGGACTCTCAGGCCGCCTGGGCTCTGCAGGGCCCGGGGCAGCTCCACAGCAGTTTAAGATGAGCAGGATGAACTCTGCCAGCACAATGCTGGCTCCATCCCTCCATCCCCTGCTGCCCTCTCCCCATCCATCACAACCTCTCGCTGAACCAAATCTGGAGCTGGAGGCTGGCTCACGCTGCTGCTGCCCAAGGACCACCTCTTTAGGAATGAAGAGAATTTTGTTAGCCTAAACAGGAATCTCTCAGTAATATGAAGTTTTATTCCATTGGTTTCTAATAAAGATTTTTCATTGCCAGAAGAATTTCTCTGTTAAACTGGCTAAAGAAAGGCCCAACAGTTTTCTCAGTGTTCTAGGTAAGATGACAGCTTCAGAGCATTTCTCTGAGTGCAAGATATGAATGTGAGCAGGTACCTGCTGCCTCTGCAGCACGCACAGTTCCAGCCTTGGGTGGCTCCTTGGGGAACCACTAGAGGCTGCTCAATAAACACAGCCCCACCTTCGCCTCTTGAGGAGGGTGAATGAGATCGTGTGTACCACTGCAGGAAAGCATCCACAGAGCACTTGCCTCAAAGACAGCATGTTGTTCCTGGATGGGATAGTGGGGAGACACAAGAATAGAAATAAAAAAAGAAAAAAAATTCTTATTTCTGGGTCATTTTTTTTGCTAGTTGAAATTGTTAACGCTTGAAGACATCTTGCTAACTGATGCTATTTCTATTACACAGAGGCCATTCTGTTTGATCAAACTGAGGGGTAGAAAAAAAGAAAATTTGCACACAGAAACAAGTTAGAACTCCAGCAAAAATATCAAGAGATTTGATCCTTGTCCACCCTAAAGAATAACTGCTGCGGAATAAAAGGGGGGTGTGTGTGTGTGTGTGTGTGTGTGTGTATACTTCCGTCATTTACATTTTAAATAAGTATGTACCAATAAATACATATTCATGTTGTTGAGGAAAGATTTTATAACAAACCTGTTCTCGTGTTTCCATCATCCACTTGAATTTCTTGTTTTGTTCTGATGAGAAAGAGAAACTTTCTGCTGATTGGAACTGCTGTCTTTTCAATAGCTCGACCAACACAATGCTTTCTTATGATCTTTGGTAAGGTCATGCAGGGAATTTCTATATAGCGAATTTCTAGTATTGTACTAAACCCTGAACCAAACATCATCTATGATCTGCCCAGATAAGAACAAAAACTACACAGATGACCTGAGTTCTGATAATCAGAAAGAACACATCACAGAAATAAATTGCATGTACTGGAATTCTACAGACGGATTCAAAGGAACAAGAGGTGAGAAAGTATCAAATGTGGGCTCTAGAATGAGCTCCCAAAATGGAGCTCACCGAGTCCGGGCACTTCCATCAGTAAAGTTAGTATTGTGTAGCTGAAGGATCAGTAGTCAGAAGGTTACTTGTAGCTCAGTGCTGATTCATCTGGGGTGTTAAATGTTGCATTAGTTAAGCAACAACAATTGAGAAAGAAGCTGTTTCTCGGAGATTAAGAGGTGATGGGGAAGACTCGATGGCCTGAGGCTGCTTTTGTTCTTAAAAGGTGGGGATGGGGAGGAAAAATGCTGCATGGTATTTATTCATGAGCAAAGCTGGTTAACAAATGGGGACAGGGTGTTTATAAAATGACTATGCCAGCCATCAGATTGGAGTCTTTTCTCGAAAACCTGAACCGTTTTGTAGCTGACTAAAGTTATACTTTAAAAAGGACCTGATTGAAAGGCTGTGTCTGTGCATACTGCTACAGATACATGTGCAGAACTATCTGACAGGAACACTCAAAATACATCATATAGTTGTACATCTGATACTTTGAAAAGATCTGCCCTTCACACCATCAGGTTTTTGTGATATTCTGGGAAACAAACACTGACATTCTTGTTCAAGGTCAATTTCTGTCTCAGGCATTGATGGTATAAAAAGTTTGAGGACAGTGCTGTACTATTCTTTTTTCCTCAGCTTTTTCCTTTTCTGTGCTCTAGCTGTCACTCTCGAAAGATTTCAAAATGTAAAATTCCAACGACCCAGAAGCTGAAGTAGCTGCTGTGGGTATTTCAAAATACTGCCAAGTAGCTATGAGTGCATGACCCATTAACTGCTGAAGAATTTGGCTGCTTACTGTCACTTTATTGTTTTGTCTTCTTCTGTACCTGCATCAGAACATTATTGTTCTGTCTTCAGATCAATATGGTCTGTACCAAACTGACTAAAATGTATGCCACGGCACTTCAGCCAAGGAAATTCCTTGAGGAAGTCTGTGATTACATTACTGTCACACTAAAGGATTTGTTTGAAGGACCCTGTAAGGGCGTGATATCATGGTGATTCCTCTTCACAGCAGTACTTGTGAAAGCAGCTTATAGTTAAAATGGCATTTCTGGCCCCAGCCAACTGTCAAAAAGAAAAAAAAGTTGTGAAACTGCAACATAATTTAGCTAAAGAATAGTTAGGGAGTCAAGGCTTCTAAAAATTCCCCGGAAAATTTACTTGCTAAANTTCATGTGAAATATTCAGGTTTTTTTATTTTCTAATAAATTAAAATACTCTTTTGTTCCACCTGCCTCATTGAGACAAACTGTACAGTGGTGCAGGAGTATNCATAATTTAGCTAAAGAATAGTTAGGGAGTCAAGGCTTCTAAAAATTCCCCGGAAAATTTACTTGCTAAAACAAGTTCCAAACCCCTGGTTAAAAACACAAAATCAGCTTTTTACATTGTGTAAGTCATGAAAGGGAGGCTGCATCATGGCTTTGGCCAGTCTTATGGTTTGCTAAAAGGAGACTCTTTTTTCTCCCTCCTGAGAGAGGCTCTGGCAGTAACAGAACTAAGTCAGCCTGGTTAGTGGTCAAAAGGGGTTTTACTGATGAATTAACAAGTGGTTTCGGTTCAGCCAGAGACTGACCACAACTAGAGCAGGTACAAAGAGATGGGATACATGAAGCTGGGAAAAAGAAGTGTGGGGAAACAACAAGGGCTTCCCACTTCTGGCAATGCCAAGCTGTTAAACCAGCTTAGCTGAAGTATTTAACTTCAAAAGTTGTGTTCAGAAGCTTTACCTGAAAAGGCATGTGTCAAATTTCAGATTTTTCTGAACAGAGTTTAAGTTCAGAATTCAACTCAGATTTGCAGGTGATCCTGTGAGCCTGTTGTCTGATAACTATTCAAACCATTTAAGTTTTGGACTTAGGTAATATCTCAATACTAAAGTTTTAGAAATTCCCCTTGGTTCTATGATGCAATGAAACAAAACACAAGGAGACTTAAACACCCTCAGC
>VYZR01045305.1:0-75726 GCA_013400675.1 Oxylabes madagascariensis
CTGGGCAGGTGAGGTGCCCACACACGAGCACATGAGCACAGAGACCTCCTTTGAAAACAAGAAGTTCATGATTTGATGGAATGCTAGTCCTGCCTTGCTGCAACAAAGTCATCTCAGGCAATAAGGCAGCCTTTCAGTGCTTCTGTCATTGTTATTCTATTAACACACTCTACCTTTTATTCTGCCTGAAATAATATTGACTTATTCCTTTCCTTAAGGGCAGTTTTAAGATGCAGGTGAATTGCTATCGCTGCACTATCTGAAACAGAGCTAACGTTTTCTATCAAGCCTTCACCTCTTCAAGAAACACACACCTCCACTTGTGTGCATTCAGTGCTGTGCCTGGGGGGATGCTCAGCGTCTGCTTCAGCTGGGGACTCAAAGGGAAGCAAATTCCAGGGGCTGCCTGCCTGCCGTGGTTGGTGCTCAGCGGGAGCCAGGAGCGAGCACCTGACATTTCCAAAAGCTGTGCTTTGTGTCTGCAGAAACCAAGCACTCCTTACATCTTCCTGTGAGCCCAGCAGCTGAGTCAGAGAGCTGCCACACAGGAAAGAATATTTGTTTCTTCTCAGTCTCCCTTTCCCTCCAGATCCATTCTCTCATTACCCTGTACCCTGTGCAGAACAGGAGGCTGAAGGATGCAACCCAAAATCTCCCAGTCTTAGGGCAGCCTTACAAACACAGCTCCTACAAGAACGAGCTTCCAGGAGAATTCCAAATGCTGTCAATAGGGTTGTTCAACCTGTCTGAGAGGACAAAAATACAAATAAAGGAGTCAAAAGAGATGAATTGTATGAGTCAACGTGGCCTGTGCAGAATACATGTAATACTTTTGCAGAAAACAATGCAAGTCAAGGGGAAGCATTCAGTAGCTTGGTGTAATCTTGTCAGCGGTTGTTACCATCACAGGATAGTGGCCCCAGCAGGATCGGTAAATTTGTCTTTAGAATAAAGAGGCATTTCAAATATTACAGCTGTCGATGCAAACACCAACTTTCAACAACACAAATTAGGTGTTCATTCTGTACCTCTATTTAATAAACTCTAGTGCAAAATACGTCAAAAGCATCCCTTTATCTAAAGTCAAAAAATCTTTTCTTGGTAGACTGACAATCACTGCTGTTTCTGTAAACTGTGAATCAACTTCCCACACCTTAAATCAGCAAATTACTGTATTATTTCTCCTGTGCTTGTCATTCAGAGCACTTCATCTCAAGAGGAAAGAAATAATTTGTTTCTTTGACAGTGGCTGATAATGAGTGTACTTGTACAAAAGCATTTTATAAGGGTCAGTAGCCTGTTACAGAGGAATTCTTATACAGCTTTTCATCACAGAGCAAATGGAAAACATGATTTTGTTGCTATTGAATCATATCCATTCCTGAAAATTGCTGTGGTTCCCCCATTTGCAGTATGATTGAGACAGAGAATGAAAAATATCAGGTCAGTAGCCACAGCATGGATCAACAAAATCAGTATTACAACAATACAGAAATTCTGAATATTGTAAAGCACAGGAAAACATTATGTTACCACGTATCTCCCATTATCACCTGCCATGCTGGACCGTAATGAGGCAGGGCAAGGCTTCAGAGCACTAAATACACCAATCCATGAGGATCAGGCAATTTGTCCTGTATTATTCTAGCTGTATAATAGCTTCCACAGGTGGGTCATGACTTTGTTTGAAAAGCAAGTATATACCTCTGTAAAGGTAAGCAGGAATACTAGTCTTCTATTTCTTTTATATTAATTTCTTTTGTATTATCCAACATTAGTGGAATGTCTCTCATTAAACCATAATTCTGCATTGAAATAGGATTAGTAATTTTTCTACTCTGAATCTAATGGTGTTCCTATCAGTACTTTGACATTCAGAATTGAATTTCTGCTTCTGAACCACATTTCAGAACGTTATTTTTGCCAGCAATTTATATTGTATTATTCTTATTGAGAAACAGGCTTTAACAGAGAGCAACATCAAAGGCTTTTAGTTTTCAAAAGCTGAAGAGCTGATGGGAACAGAGAGAGCCCCATTTCTAACCCAGAACCACAAACCTTAATTGGCACAGTGTGTTAACAAAACAAAACAATTCAGAAGAACAGAAATTAGAGAATGTAACAGACAGAAAGAATTGATTAATCCTATTGATTCAGAGCAGTGCTATCTGCATTTAACACCACCTAGAAATAAGTCTCTTCCTAGTTCAGAATTTACATGCCTAATAGAAATGCCATTACATTAAGGACAATGCACACTGGGAAAAAGAGCCACCACCCCCATCTCCAAACAGAACAAAAAACTTTCCAACCTGAGGCCTAAGAAAGTTGAGACCACATATCTGAGCAGCTTTTCATGCTACAGAAGAATAATAACCTTATATGTAATTTGATATCAGATGATCAGCTGATCTTTAGAGTCTTTTCCAGCCTCTGAGATAGACACATCTCCAAGGCAACTTTCTGACTCTAGATAATAATCATTATGTGTGTACAAACAGTGGACATTTAGTGCAGATAAAGAGAGAACAAGCTCAGTGTTTGGTCCGAAGTTGCCAGGAGAAAAGGGATAATGAGATTCCAGGTGACTAAATTGATTTTAAGCTACTTTCACATTCAGTTCACTGTCCCATGGGCCCTTTCCTCAGACACTCCAGTTCATGGCCTAGGATATTTAAACTGCCATGAACGTGTCAGACTGTGAATTGTAGGGGCAAGACAGAATCAGAGATTTGCCTCCAGCATGTCTGCTGCACTGGCTGCAACCTCTGGCCACAGGGCAGAGCTGGAACCCAGGAGTAACAATGGCTGAGTCACTGTTAACTGGGTCAGAACTATACCCAGAATCATGACTGGTGGAAAGCAAGGATTTGGAGAATACAGATATCAAAATTTAAGACAACAGGTATTTAAAGAAATAGAACTGAAACTGCAGCAGCAATTCTCCACTAAATCTTTTGCTGTGAATAAAAATCAATGCTAATCTTGTCTCTAACTTTTTAGGATGTGTTCAACAGATATATTTCAAAGACTCTGAAAGCTAATGGAGCCTGGAATATTAGTTTCATCCTTAAAACAATATGTAACACAATTATGCATAATGTTCTACTGTGTTACAAATTTACAGGAGAAATTTGACTTCTATATAATTGCTTATTTGACATTAGTGTCTGTGTAACTGAAATCACATTGAGCTTTCAGCTTGTCATCAAATATTTTGTGCCTTTCCACCCGTGAAACATTAGAATTAGCCTGACTTTTCCACTTTAATCTAGCCCAAGTGAAATGTCCCTTCTGAATTTCTTGTCTTTAAGTATTGCTTGCAGCCACCCACAGCCACCTACGCTGTCACCATGAGAAGTAAATGTCTTTCTCAAGGACATGAGGCACAGTCAGTACACCAAATCCAGAAAAGAGAGAAACATGTTTCTCATGTTTCTCAGCATTTCCTGTGCAGTAGAGGAAACCTGACTCCAAGGAGCAGTATTTACCCAGTTCTAAGGTAAAATAAAGGTTAAGAGTCCCCCCTCTAGGACACAAGGACATCACTCACACGTGGGTGATCAGTATCTATCCCCCTTTGCACAGGATTTCCTCTCCTACACATTCTGCTTTCAGTACATGGGAGAGTATTTGGATCCAGACAGCACAAAGAGCCTACAACAGACCCGTTCTAGGCAGAAACTTGAAGCAAGCTAAAAGAGCACCCTTGGCCAGCAATTGGCTCCTTCCCACCAAGGGATCTACTTAAAAAGAAATTGAGCTGAAGATCAAACAGATGGCATGTTCAGCTGCAGTCAAAGGTGAGCAGATCCTCTGCCCTACTATGATTTTCCCTCCCAGTAACAGGTATTATAGCCAAGAGGCTCTAGGCATTGCTATATGAGCACACTATAACACCAAAATAATCAGGCTTTAAGTATTCTGAATTCATATTTGAATGCACTGCTACATTGGTAAGGGATTTCTGTTTTAAATTAACAACAAGGACAATATGAATAAAGATAATTTTGAATTCATAAAGACAAATTTACTTGGATTAGAGGAATGGGCACGCAAACATCTGACACAGCTAAGCTTCCATTATCTTGCAGCAAAAACAAAGGCAACACCACAAAATCACTAGAAACTAGGTTAAAAAAGACTGTGTAAAGAACATCGAGAAAGGTGAAAACCAACAGCAATGAAGGTTAAAACCCAGTCCACATACTCTGCCTTTTCATACACATAATTCACTGCAAAGAAAAAAAGATTATCTCCCACCAATGGAATGGCTCATTGCCTCAAGGAAATACAAAACAATTACTGTTACAGAATAGAAAAAGACAACAGGATATGGGGAGGAATATTGTTGTCATCGTTCCCACTGCCCCCTCAATTAACCAAAATACAAAAACAATCTTACTGCATACAAATGAATGAAAACACACAGCAAAATGACATCACAAAACCCAGGGTGAAGTCATGTAATACAAAGACTTACAAACTGAGTTCTCCCAAAAACAATGGGCATATTCTTCCCAGATTAAATTTTGCCCACTCAAGCAAACAGCCCATGCAAAATCCAAGGAACATCTCATGAAGCTCTACCTGTGCCTCAAACAAAAAAAAATAATTTCATAATACATGGCAACAAAGGAAGAACTGATCCTGATTTTTCATTGTTATTATAAATTAGGAACTATTTTACAGCACCCACTGAAATTAATGCACCAAGACAGAAACTCTGCAGATGGAAAATGAAGTTCAAGCTCAAGAGGAAACACTCTATTTTTGAA
This sequence comes from Oxylabes madagascariensis, assembly GCA_013400675.1. Lineage (NCBI taxonomy): Eukaryota > Metazoa > Chordata > Aves > Passeriformes > Timaliidae > Oxylabes > Oxylabes madagascariensis. The sequence goes on from VYZR01045305.1 coordinate 4,779, forward strand.
AACTCCCTATTTATAGGAAAACTCCCTATTTTTGAATCCTTCTGCAGAAGGTCTTTTGTTATTGACACAAGGAAGGAAAACACAAACAGCAAAACACTTTTGACCATCTTTTCAGTTTATGATTAACGTAAAACGATTTCCACTTTTTTTTTTTTTAATCACTGTTTTGGTGCTTATAGCACTTCCATCACTGATCTAACATCATGGAATGCATATTTTAAGGAAAAAACAATACAAGTAACAGCACAAAGTTTGTTCCTCAGGCAGGCAAGCTGCCATCCCTCAGAAGACAGCTGAGTCACAGAGTGTATAAATAACTCTGTCAAGAGAATAACTTAGTCTCGCTGTGAAACCAGTCAGCAGAGCCAGAAAGGTGGGACACAGCGAGTGTTACCAGCGCTCAAGCAGGTCCCTTTCTCCTCACATCATTTGCAACAGCTTTTGCCTCTTTCCATCAGCATGAAGGCACACAGAAATGTCTGTTTCCAAGTGGAGGCATCAGGTTTTGTGAGAATTCATTAAGTCTGGCAATTCACAAATCTTAACTGTGCTGGGAGGTCCCTCGAGCGACCACGTGTCCATTAGAAACAGTCCTGTGAAAAGGGAGGGAGCCATACCCAAACCTGGTGAGGAGAGGTGGAGGGTCACAACCCACCCAGCAGGACACAACACACCCTTCACCTGCCCCACTGTGAATAGCCAGAACACGCTGAGTAGAAACTCAAGGTCGTTTGCAAGGGAGGCAGCAGAGAGGCATGGCTTCTCTGGACCACGCTCATGGGAGCTCATAGAATCATGTGCTTGCATCAAGTACTACTTTGGGGAGCAGGCTTCTTTTAAATTAACAAAGCTTTTACAAGAATTTTGGTGCATTAAACCATATATAACTTAACTCATGACCTCAGCACTTTATATAAAAATTAAGGTGTAAATACACACATTCTTCAACTAAGACTTTCCTTGTACCTTAACTCTTTCTTCTTTACATCCAGAAGTAACAAAAAAGCTTTTAGACCTATCCCTAGCACTGTATTTAGCCAAACCCTTCTGGTACAAAGTCTAGAGAAATCCACTTCACCACTGAGACAGTCACACCTCTCCAACATTAACACAATATGTGTCTCATCTGTTGGCACGCTCAAGGACCCAAGGCTGCATGAAGATCACAATACTTTACATAACTTCATAAAAATATGCAACATAAGGCACTAAAGCATCACTTTACAAACTGTTTGCTCTTCTCTTCTTATGTTCCTTCAAGTCCATTTGTCTCTCAGGAATTTCAGTTCTCAAAAAAATTCTGAAAAAAAGCTCCCAACCTAAATTCAAAGTTACGCCATGGATTTCTGACAGGTAAAATATGAGGGCTCCTTTGAGTCCCATTCTGAGGGCTGTGTGCAGTCACCATTTCCACTGACTTCAGGGAGAAGTCTGATGGAAAGATGACCCTAAAAAGAAATGTAAAGATCCAAAATAAAGATACAGTTCCATATGTACTTTTGCTCTAAAGACAAGTCTTATATGACTTGTAGTTCCTTAAGAGAAGAAACCAATTCATTGATTCCTGGGCTGCCAAATTTTGTTCCAAATCTTGTGATGCAATATGAATAGCTGGAAACATCAAAACATGTTTTATTCTCCATCTGTAATCTGCCCTCCTTGGTAAACACCATTAGAGACTTGAATCCTCAGCTATACCAATTTCTTATTTTTCGCAGGAGTAAATGGAGACATTAGCATAATTCATGGCCAAATATTGCTGTATTTCATTTTCTTTTAACAGAGGCAACAGCTAAGGTCAAGTCTTCCATAGCCCAATGTGCTGTCTTAAAAACAAAGCTTTCTCTGGGTAGTAATGCTTATTATTCGTTTTTTATCCACTCCTTTGCCTTCCTCTCCATCTAAGCCGCAGATATTTCTCTATTTTCTATTTTATTTTTACACTCATTTTACTCATGAATCTGTGTAATTCATGACCTCAGGTAAGGATCACAAAAATGATACTGAAGACCTCCACACTGCTGACATTTTCTTTCTATTTGATTTCTATAGAAAGAAAAACTGGGCTTCTACCTACTGTCATCACATTATCATAACACGGCAAAACGATTTTAGGCTTGAACTGAAAAATTAACTTCTCTCCTGTATTCTAGGGGTAACTGGTGCCCTGGTGACAATCTGAATGCAGAGAGTGGCAGGCTGTGCTGCCAAGGCTGCTCCCTGGCCGTGGGACTGGTAGTAGGTAGGCAGGATCCCACTGCTGCATCCCATCGGGAGACCAGGATGGCTGCAGCACAGTGCGGCTCTCACATTTATCTCCCTTTCACAGATGCCCAACATCCATGAATACAAATGAAAGGATATGATGTAAATAAGTTTGTTTGTCATTGGGAGTTAGCTGTGAATGACTAACAATCAATGAATAGCCCAGTGGGCGTTTGATTACACGGCCTGCATGTTAGGTTTTTGAAGACTAACCTTGCAAAGAATATTTCCATCCTCTTGGCTCCCTGTGAGAGGATAACCATTTCAAAGAAGGCACTGTCTCCTGCAGTATTTGTTTGTACAATGCCCTAGCACAATGGGGCTCTGTTCTCCAAGCAGTTCTTAATGAGAAGTTCAACACCCATTTTCTTTTAAAATCACACAATAAACAGTTTGTGTTTAGTCTTCTACTTGCATGGCAGGCAAAAGCTTTATTGATCAGATCCCGCCAGTTAGTTGTTCACCTCAGCAAGAACTCTCTTGCTAGGTAAGGGAGAAGAAAGAATTTGTTTTCCTTAGCAGCTTCATTCTTGCTTGTGATCACTTCCACAAATAATTTCAGCTAAAAACTACTTTCTTTTTTCCTCCAAGAGAGGCATTTGTTGAAATTCAGTTTGAGAGATGAGTTGAGTGGAAGTGAAATTCTTAGAGAGCACTTCAGCTGTGAATACTGGTCTCTTTGCTTTGCACCTTTGAAGACATGTCTTCCTGAGCTACTGGTGATCAAGATTCCAAACTGAATGCTTACTGTTAGAAGTGAGATATTGTTCTAAGGAGCGAGCGTGTCTGCAGCATTTCACCTTTGTGTCTCTTTATAGGAGGCATTCTTAGGCAGGCTGACTCCCAGACACACCTGTACTGCACTTTGTCTCATCACAGTTTTTGTGAACATAGTAAAAGTGACTTAAGCCCTGCTTGTGCTTGTGGGCTTGGAGAACTGATTTTGTGTAACAAGCCCCCCCGGAGCAGATCCACGGCAGCAGCAAACACCCAGAGAGCCAAGCTCCAGCAGTGCCCACCTTCCCTCTGCCACGGAGAGGAACAGACTCTTCTCTCCAGCTGGGCTGGAAGAAGCTGTGCAGTGTTTGCCAGGGCCACCTGCAGATCTGCCTCCTCTTCTGCCCTTTTTGCTCCTCCATCATATTTTTACTGATGATTGGCGTGGCCACTTTCATTTCATAGTTCTGCCTCATAATGGTTTAGTGCTATTTTAAGTAGATTAAAATCAGATTAAAATCTTTAGATACACGGTACCACCCTGTATAAAACTGAGCAGTTATTTATCAATAACACAAATTATGTAAAGCAGTAGAGGAATCTGCAAGACTACAAACTTATAAATTATGAACTCTGGGTTTGCACCCTTTTTTGTACTTATTACTGATGGAAACCCTGACAAATAGGAAAGAAATTCCCAGCATTCATTGAAAAATGTGTAAGTTTACCTAAGCAAACCTAAGAAAGTTAATTTTGCTGAATGCAATAATGTTAACTGCCATGAATTTGTGAAGGGTGAAGATGATGGGCTTCCAGAAATGCTATCTGGCCACTTTTGCAAGTTTGAGAGCCTGGAAAGATTAGTAAGTATAACTGGCTTACATGGCTGAAAGTGTTGTTACAAGGGCCAACTGATAATATAAAGGACAAACTACTTGTTCTAAATGCAACAGAGGCTTGGAAAAGGAAAAGGGGTTGAACAACGTCTAAACATTAAGGGAACAGAGGGAGGCTGAAGGGCAAAGAAAAGAAAAAAGAAAGGACACTCTCTATTTTGGTTTTGCCTTACACTGGCTGTAATGTTTTTCTTAAGTCAAACCACTTGTCAATCTACCTCAAGAGCAACATGAGCAAGGCTTTTCAAACTATGGCAACTCACTGAAGTTGCACCTTTTACAGATGAGCATCCATGGAAATTCCTCCTGGTGCCCACTGTTACACTTTGCACCAGACCCTGTAGGATAGCATTGCCCCAGATATGTCATGGTGAATTAGGACATCAGTGGAGAATAATGAGATCCATGAAACCAACATAACAGAGTCAGAAATAGTCCCTTGATAAAGGCAACCTTCACTTCTTGTCTGCCTCAGACTCACTGTCGAGCTGAGACAGCTCACAAAAGTATCAATTTAAAGTCACCTGTAAGGGTAGTTTTCATATAATGGGTAGCTGGTGTGCTCCCAGTGAGTCTGAGCCCACCAATTTATTTCATGAAGCAATCAAACATTAATGGGTTTCTGTTTTAACCTGTTCAGAGCAGAAAGGGTGACTGAAAGAGATTAAATTGCATTCCATCATGGGTCTGCACAGTCAACGAGGTGCTTTCATCTTGCAATCACTTTTTTTCCTTTGTGGTAAAAGGAAAGTTGGGATCTGTAGAAACTTCAAACGCATTGCGTTCTCCAAGCAGGAACTTCCCTGTCAATTTATCATAGATTTCAGCCTCTTGATCTTTTCTTTGTGTCTTGTGATAAGACCCAACACCAAGAAAGACTTCTCTTAAAGGGCCATCTTATAAAAATAAGCAAGGAGATTTTATTTCATACCTTAAAATTAGAAATGCATTATTGATAGAATCATTAATTATATATTTTGGATTTATAACCAAGATTTGAAGAAAAGCACAATATTTGAATGTACATAATTGCCATCACAGCATACAATCACTTTTTTTATTAAGCACAGACCCTATTTCCTCCTTGTATGAATATTTTATTCTGAATACGTGTTCCAGTTATTTGGCAATATCTCCTTTTCCATTTCAGCCCTTATTTCGAAAGAAGGAAACTCAGATGTGAAGATTTCCTACTGACATAATCTAGTTCTACTTCTAAATCAAAATAAATTGGAAGTGTGATGTCTTAAAAAAACCCAAATCCTCCCAAGCTCTCTCCAGGCCTCAGACCCACAGGCTGGGGGAACATTCAGGCCCTGGATGGATCTTCCCAGCCCTCTGCAAGTCACAGGGTAGGACCTGCCTTGCTGTGGTTTGCACAGAATATTCACATTGCTGAAGGTTTTTGGATGGCAGTGAGGGGAGCTGTAGCCCTTCAGAGAGCTCTCTCTGCATTTGTGTGTGCACTGCATCATTTTCTCCCAGAACAGGAACAGAGAAGGAACCTCTACCAGGTTTTCAGCCGCCCTAAGGAAACTGCCAGTGAAGGCTTGATCCAAGACTCCAGGGAGATTTATCAAAATATAAACCAGGCCAAGCAATGTAGATGTACCAGAAGGAAGATTATAAACTTTTGTGGACATACATCCCACCATGTTCCCCTTGTGTGCTACGAGGTGCCCCAGGAGCTGTGGGAGCTCTGGCCCAAAGGCTGGCAGAGGAGGATGAGCTGGGGGAGCCAGGGCACAGGAGAGGCAGCAGATCTGCAGGGCCAAGGGGCCCTGGTTCCCCTCAGCCTCACCAGATTCTTTGTTCTGTGACAAAAAGCAGCTCTTGTACATTAAATGCATTGATGAGTGACAGTGTCAGGCTTCCTTCACATAAAATNTTACAAATCTCTATTAAACTGAGGATTAGGCAAGGGCTGGAACAGATAGACAGTATATTTTCATTCAATCTCCTTTAAAATAATGATGCATGCAACTTCATGTCATTACTCTTTAATGGTCTTAAGCCTATTTAATAGCACAGTAATATTCCAAAAAGGAAAAGGGAATTATTTCCACATTTAATTTTCATTGCAAAAGTGAACGTGGTTCTTTCCATGGCAGATAAGCAGCTAAAGCTGCTTGGTACCTTAACTGGGATATGACTGCATTAGCTCTGCTACATTACAGCTGGGCTAATGAAACAAAGCAAAATGATTAGCTTCAGACTCCCTGGAGGATCTGGAAGTAACATTTGACTTTTCCTAGGGGTGTCCATAGGGCAATGGGATGTGCAGGTGACAGACTCAGCTGGCTCCCTGCACCCCTGTCCCTGGCACAGGTCCTGTGTGGGGCTGCACAGGGACTGGCACAGCCCTGGCCATGGCACCTCTCATGCAGCACGAGCTGCCAAGGGAATAGTTACCCTACCAAAGCTTTGTTCTGCCCTTATTTACACTCCTGGAGCTCTGTGGATGCTGTAGATCCACTCCTGCTGCACCTCTGCAAAAAGGACGTGACACTTGGGCTTCCCAGTTCCTGCATCTCAATTGGAAATAAGAAGTTTTCCCTTCTTTAAGAAAAAAAATTAATCACAATCCACTAGTTGTTACCTAGGAGAATCTCCTATCAGTTAATTTTTTAAAAATCAGATTCAGATGGAGGTTGTGCAATTCAGAACACCAAGGGTATCTGAGTCAAGGTTCAAAATCTTTCTTTTAATGCAATAATGTGATTGATTTTCTTCCCCTCCTGGGGGCTGTTACTATATTCATATTTCAGCTTTAATTATCTTCTCCAGGATTGTTAGTGCTTCCACAAGATTCCTTCCAAGTTCTAATTATACATACTGGATAGATTAGCCAGTGTTTGATAACCTTTTATAGCCAATTGACTTCAGCTTCATGTGTACAAAAATCCGAGCTGGAGAAGGAAGAGAAGTTGCATCAAATGACTAAAATCAAGTGAAGCACAGCAGCTCTGCCCCTGCCCTCCTGTGCTGGCACATGAGCTCCCCAGAGAGAAAATTCACGTCACCCAGGCAGCAGCAAAGAGCCTGCTTATAAGCAGGACCCAAGAGATATTACACAGATATTTAATATAAAGTTCTACTCTTTAATAGAGAAGTTGTCTGTGGACCAAAAATCTTGGATTATTTGGACAAGGGTTATTAATCTGGAGTAAGTGGCACTGTAATCTAAACTATTTAAAGATTTTCCTTGCCAGGCTGCACTAGTCCTTAAAATCTATGAGCATTTCATTGACTTTTCCCAAGGATTTTTCCCAAGGATTTAAGAACAGAAATTTAATTAATTTTATCAAATATATTATTTTCAACCATGAAAATTCTAAAAAACTCCCCCTTTGAAGACAAATGTGGACAGAAACACGTAAAACTAGTCAGGGCACTTCACTAGGATAACACACTGACTGGTAAAATAAAACATAACTTTGCTCGTCGTGCAGAATAAAAATCTCTTGGGTTTTTTTTTACCTTAACCATTAATTAATGAGGTTTCAACAGTATGAATGATTTACAGTGACATGCTCTGACAGGTTATATACATGGTGAGTAATGCCTTGTCAGATGCTTCAGTATTTATATTGAGATGAATGGCACATAATGTGATGCACATGCTAACAATGAACATCAATATTTAGTACTCCCAGCTAAGCCTGCCGGTATGATAAATTTGGCCTTAACTTCATATCTATCTGCAGACTTGCCTATCAGCTATTTATGTAAAGAAATATTTCCAGAGAATGCTTACCAAGTATATTTACACATCCTCAATGCTTTGGCAAGAACTTTTACTTCTCCTTGGAGCTGTGAGCTCCACTCCCATCACTTTACAAGGCCCTGAAGTCCATCGAGGCCAGCCAGGCTTGCAGCACCCTGGTGAGAGCCCAACACACACAGAGTAAGCAGCAAGGCTGCTGGGCAGAGAGTCACCTCCTACATTTATACACCTTGCTCTCCATGGACTTGGCCATCTTGAAAGATCCCTTCCAACACCAATCACGCTGTGAATTCCCTCAGGAAAGGCAATGCAAATGCAGTTCTGATAAAAGCCATGGAGAAGGTACCTTAATGCCAAGCTCTATCACACGAATCAACAGATCAAACAGCCAACAGCTACATCCCTATCCATGTTCTCCCTGCAGTTTTGCAGTGTTGTTTCCTGCCACCCAGGTCCCTTTCATCCTGTGATACATTCATGATGGTGCTCTTCTCAGTGACTGGGCTCAAAACCTTACTGCTTTGTATGGTCTGAATTGATCCTGTAAAGAATTCTTTGAAAGCTACTATTAGGATGATGTATGGCCTAATTTTGGTTGCTATAGTATTTAGAGACAGACTTATGACTGGGGAAACAATCTCCCACTCACTTGAAATGCAGGAAAAGCTTTCAGTGCTGCAAGAAAAGGCTTTCTGGCTGAAAAGTCATATTTTAAAGTTTACAGCTCCTGCTTCTGGCTCAGCGCTGCTACAGCAGCAAGGAGAGGAGAGCCAGCCTGGCTGGGCTGGGCAGGGCCCTGGCTGAGGCTACTCCAGAATTCTGCTCTAGTGCTTTATGAGATGAATGTAGCAGCAGTTTATTACCAGAAGTACCAAGCTGCCATTCGAATTTTTCTACAGTTTTAAAAGCAGCACATTTTTATTGAGATAGAAATGACTGTGAGGGACCAAGTGCATTTTAACACAGGCAGTGAGCTGTAATGCAAGAACAGTGTGCAGGCCTTTATGGCTGGCAATAGACAGCATTGCTATCAACCTTTTCTGTTGCCTTGCATCAAGTTTAACGTGCATAACCTTGGTGGCAGAACCTCATCTCGCACTCTCTGGCCTTGGGGCCATATAAACAAATAAATCAACTTAAAGCCAAATCCCAGAGCAGACAGGATAACCTCCCTTTCTCTCTTCATTCTACATATATCTGTTCATATGACAGAGAACCTCAAAGCACTACTGAATACATGCATTGTACTCTATGAAAACCAATACTCATTTTACAAATGAATATAGCAAAGTCGAATTTAAAACATTTCTCCTGTTCTGAATGCTTCAGCTTATCCATTTTAGCAGGTTTTTGCAAGTGCTAAGCACCAGATTCAGAAGCAGCTTATACTTGTACCTAGCTTCACTGATGTTCAAACAGACCCTTAGGAGTCATGAACTAGGTTCTTAAGGATTAGGAAATGGCTTTAAAACATGATTTTCAAGGCAGGAAAAATGTACCTTAGACAAATCCAACCAAGCAAATCAGAATAACCTATCCATTGCTTGGATATGTGACAAACTCTTTTACACACAACCACAACTCTTCAGACTGAGAATGTACACAAGAGTCATTTAGTTCAGCTTTGCTTCCTTTCAGGTAACTTTTCCAGCTGGGGAAAAGAATGTTTTTAAGAGCACTCCTACTTATGACAGATTCTAAACTAGCTAATTGCTTAGTGTTGCTTCTGCAGATTTTTACCATCCTGAAGCATGAGGTACCTGTGGCTTATGCAATGCATACGGTTGATGAATTTTAGTTAAACTAATCTCTGTTACTGTTCTCACTCCCAGCAATTTTAGCAGTGCCCACTCCCATTACTACACTGGAAAGCCATTCCCTGATTGCAAAGCAGATGCTTGGATATCCCACAGAGAACAGAAATGTCCTGCTCAGTGCAGTTCCAGGGCTGCTAATGAACTTTTAATTTCCTACCACTGACACTCTATCTTGCCTCTAAACCTTAAACAGGTGCAACTCTGAGTTCTTACATACAGCACAACCCTTTCTCCAAGAGATTCATGCCCTTGCTTAGCTGATACCAGAACCTTTGTTCTGGACAACCATAGCACAAGCATGATCTCAAAACGTCACCTTCTGTATCTCTACCTTTCTCTCTCTCCCTCCCCTCTGAATGCCAGCCTGCCCTGCTGCAGGAAAGCCATCACTTCAGAAGTGTTTCACAGGCAGCCACACAGCTCTCCCAGCTCCAGCAGAGCTGGCAATGCAGCATGCCAGGTGACAGCACTGCATTTAAAATTCCTGTACTCTGGCACAACCCCACATTTGCACTAAACACAAACACACATAATACAGAATATGTTCTTTCCTATCATTAAAAATTCCCTCTAAGAAACAACAATTTTCTTGTAAAATTCACTTGGCTTTTTGTGTGGTCTGATTGTTTGTTTGGGGTTTGTTGGAGTTGGGGGGTTTGTTTGTTTTTCTTCTTTTGGGGGGGGGTGAGGATTTTTTTCCTTAAGAAAAAAACCCTAATTTAGTGATTTTTCAGTGAAATCCTTATATGTTTCCTTCAGAAATCCACAACACATTATTCAGAAGGTCTGTACTGACAGACTGGATGCTAAAAGACTTCAACCTTAAATTAACAGCTTTTTTGTCATTGTTGTTTCTTCCTTGTTTTACTTCAGAGGTTTTCCCAGCAGTCCTAATCTGTAATAGAATATTAAGCTGTGTCTCCTGTAGCTCTGTTGGTCACAGTTACTGATAAGATTTGAGTCCTACTGTTCTTAAAATGCAAGGGCCGGGCTGTGCCGGGGCGTGCATGACCTTTCCAGAGCCGCGGCCTGGTAGGAACTGCGTCGATTGCTCTGACCTGTCAATGGGCAAGAGCTGCACAGCCAGCAGGAGAACACGTTCTGATGCCTGTAGTTAAATAACAGCCCCTCAGGAGAGCACATACAAGAAATATGTGAAAGCTGAAAGGTCACTCTCAATGAATCTCCCCTTTCTTGGGAGCAAGAGCTGCCGTTCCCCAGCCGCTCCTCCGGCCGGGCAGGCCGTCCCACAGATCTGCAGGGCTCCGGGCCGCTTTACAAGAGGAAGTATTTTCATAGATATGAGCTTTCTCTGTAATTTATCATACTTAAAGCAACACCAAACTTCTGGCAGAAATTTTTAATAAAACCCCGAGGGGTGGAACTTCTCTAAACCAGCAGTAAGGCCCGCCCGCCTTTTCACACAGGTTCACAGAGGTCTCCCACTCTTCCTTCTGGGGCCAAGGGTCTCCAAACACCACCCACAGCAAGTAAAGCTTTCATCGCCAAAAACATCCCACACTTAGAGTTTAAAAACCTTCCAAAACTTATCACAACGTGCTAGGAATCAAGGCATTCCTCCAGATTTTTAACGTAGACAGTTACACCCACAGAACTCTCACCACACCACACTGCTCTGGCCTGAGCCTGGCAGCCCCGCGCTCCTGCCCCACTCCCTGTACTGCCAATTCCTGCAAATCCTCAGCAGCTCCACAGGTCCTCCACGCAGCTTCACTTGGCAGAACCTGCTGTCAGGAAAAACAGGAACTTTCCCCCACCCAAAGGGCAGTAGCACGAGTCCTCCTACCTTTGTCTCTTTCTTTGTGTTTTCTCCTGGTTTCTGCTCTCCTGCTGCACATGCCTCCGTACCTGTTCAAACGACAGACGAAAATCAAATTGATATCGTGCCTCTGTACATACTCTGGTCTTCGGATACTTCAATTTACTTTTAGAGAAAGTATATTTAGAATTTCCTATTCTTAGTCCAAGTCTGGTGAGATGCTTTTTAGACCTCCTATTCATCAGCATATCAACAGGCACTTTTAAGAGCTAAACAGTATTTTTACCACGAGCTGTTTTGTTGCCAGCTTAAAGAGCAAGTGTCTCAAAACTAGATCTTTTACTACAAACATCTTGAGCTTGAAGTAACACAAATGTTTTACTTTTTAAATTTTTTTCATTTCCTAAAATCTGCCATCTCTTGACACCTTCCCTCCCTTGTTTAAAAGCTTTTCTAATCCAGAATGGCATAAGAAACAGAATGCTGTAAAGTGCATACATTGAAGTCTGACTGGGTAATTTGGCAATAGTCTTACAATAACTGTTTTTCCAAACCCACTAGTACACTTTCTCAATGTTCCAGTTAGTATATAAAAAATAATGCTTAAACTGTACAACTTCTATAAAAACCTAGAGCAGGCAATGCATTCCTTGGCACAACCACACATTTCAGAAATGGGATTTTTATCACAGTATTTCATTTCCAGTCAATCGAGGTCTGCATTCATAGATCATTTTGCACACACATTACTCAGCCACTGCTGCTTCTGTCTCTAGTCTGGTAAATATTTTTGCCTTGTGCAAAGGATATATGGGCAACACAGCCAAGATGAATTCTTGCATTAGTCTTGCAGCCCAGGTGACAGTGACATACAGCAAGATATTAGAGCACTATGGTATCAGAAATGTACAGTAAGCCTGAGTAAAGGATGTAGCCTAGAGTTTTATAGCCTAAGACCCAGGAAAACAAAGATAAAAGGTACACTTCCACTGTAGCACATGGCCAGCTTTAGTCATTCAGGATAATACACCACATCAATTAAATTTAACCTATTGATTCATCATCTTCCTGGAGCCAGCCCAGGTGCCTTCAATGACAGCTTGGCCTATTTCATGCAGCGCAACAGAGATCAATAAGGAGGTGCTACAGGGTAGTAGATGGTGCCCATGTGTCTAGCTGAGAAAAAAATATGTAACTTAGAGTTATTAAACTGTTTTACTGCTTCTAAATGGACATCAGTATTCTATAACGTAATCCAGTAGTAAAGCAGTAGAGAAGTTTGGCTCTTGAAAGCGTTAAAAGGCTGCTGTGATTTTCTAAGGGGCAGCAGGATATTGCTCCCAGCAAGTTCCAGTTTCTGGGAGCAGGCTGGACTCAGTTTTTTGGGCACACCAGAGGCAGCTGCAGAGCAGTGCATAACCAGCCTGTCATGAGCAAAGAACGCTTTGTTTTTCTATACGGATGGGAAATCTTCATTTCTCTTTACAGGCATTAATCCACTGAAATCAGGCATATTTAAAAGCAGAGTTCAGGTTAAGCCATTCTTTCTATAGCCCAGCAATGCTGCACATACAGCATTTATGCTTCCAGCCTTATCAGCATTCAAAGCCACATCAGTTTAGCTAACAGTACTAAGATTTTTAAACAGCTAATGAATTCTGAGCATGGCCAGAACTACTTTAATTCAAATTTGCCTTATAGTGAGTTCTCTCATCTCAGCAAAGAAGGCAGTTTAATGTGCAATTAAGGCTCTCTCTGCTATGTAAGCTGTTTTTATTATATCAAAAATCATAAATGAGAAGAATTAACACATTGGAGAGTCAGTCTAAAGTGATGAAGAAGAGGAAAGTTTATGTAAAATACAGACTGTATCCAAGTTTCAGTCATCTTGAAGACCGTGGAAAAACCAAACAGCTCATTTAACATTTTATTAGTCAATTTGCTAAAATGATACAGAAGGACCATAGAGCTTTAGCAGAGTGACTACTGAAATCCCTTCATATGTGACCATTACCATCCTGTTCTTATTTGTAAATTTATATGAGATGTCATAAACATATATATAAATAACGCAGAAACAGTCTTGTGATAGTAAGTAATCCACACAAATTCTATCACAGCAATAAACTCTCTCAGAATTTTATCCTCAGGGCTCCAGATAACCTCATCCAGTGAGGAATTCAATAACTCCATCACTCAAGAACCAGAAAGCGGGGTGGTAACTGGGTTTGGAAGTAATGTTAATGAAACTCTACAGATGCAGCTTCTCAAACTGAATTAATTTGATGTGAATAGAACACAGAGAATCATTTCAAGCTTATTTTTGACATCTTTCAAAGTTAGAATACTTCCGAATTTATATGCTTGAAACCCTAGCAACTGCCTCAATTTTCTAATGTAATATCTTTGTGGGTAGAATACTGGAAGACAAAAATTTTTTGGCACATGGCAGTATTATTTAATCTAACTTGGTCTGCAGGCTCAAAACACTTAATCTAAATTCCTATGGAATTAACCATATTTAGTGTTACTATGAATGAATTTTAATAACCTGAAATTAAAGCTGGGCCAGTTGGAGGAGGGAGACATAAAAACTGAGCTACTCATTTTTTGCTTTCAAACACTTGCAAGTTCTTCTTAATTTTTAAGAAGTGAGAGACCTCCAGGCATGGCAGATATCACAGTTTGATGGGTACTCTACAAAATAAGATGAAGCTTAAAAATGAATACTTTTCTTTCTTCCAAATAACTTTCAATATAAATATGAAAAAAAATTTTAAAAGACCGAACAGATTGAGGCATGAAGAAACAGCACTGCTTTATGAAAGCTTAGTGGTTTAATGCCAAGTGTCCCACATTTTTTTCCCAGCAGAAATATTTTGAGGCATTTGACAGTGGGATGGGCTTGCGTGGAAGTGGCAACATGGAAAAATTTCATCTAAGTGGCTCAAGCAACACACTGGGAAGATGAACTGGAGGGAAAGGCTGAACAGAGGGAAGGATTTCTTAGAAGAGAAGGAGACATGGTAGAAGGACAGCCTGGGTCAGAGTTCAGTGGAAGAGAGGGAAGAAGTCAAGGAAGAGCTGAATCCAGAGCAGGATGAGCTCAAAGAAACTGTCTCTAAAGTTGTCTTAGCAACTGCACACGGTGACTCACGTGTGCCAGAAAACTCTAAGTTTCAAAACTTAGACCACAATTTCCTTTGCACTTACAGATACAGGTTAACTGGGACTAAGACTTTGTAAATTAGGGTCAAGGGGGATACAACTGTGCTGGCCACTGTAATTTCTGCTGCTAAGGCTCTAACCACATCTGGGTCAAAAAACACATCTAGAAAAAAATTATGTTTTTGGCATGTGATATTAACAGTAAAGTGTCACAAGTTTTCAAGGGTGTGTTCCCATGCTAAGATGCAGAATCAAACAAAACATTTCAACTTAGAGAAGCTGAATAACTTCAGGCATTTATCCTTGACAGGAATGGCCTGTGGGAAGCACACCTCTCTCTTATTTATATAGAAAAGCTCAGGCTTCTAAACTGAGAGGGTCTGCATCTCCACATTGACTCATGCTGTCAAATATAACTGCAATAAAAAGCACCATCCTATTTGGATTTCTTATTGATCCATGTTGTACTGTGAATGGCATTATTTTCTTCCTTGACCTCAGTTCAGGGAACAATTTAGAAGCTTTTCAAAATCTGCTTTTCTATTATTCAGAGACAGATTTGAATTTATTGAACAAGAACTCTTTTTACAAATGCTTTTTTTCTGGATTCTTTTTTTCTTTCCATCTTCCTTTTCTGTTCTCTCCCTCCTGTCCCAAGGTGGATGCGAAGCTCAGGCTGCCTGAGTACCTTTTAAACATTAAACAAAACACATCAGCTTGCCATGTCTGTCTCAGCAGAAAGTCAATATTCACTCCAGGAGCAATCAAGCACCCAAGAACAGAGGCTATAGCAAAAAGCCGTAAAAAATGTAGTAACAATGGCTGAAAGTGCTTTGAGTAAAGGTTTTCTTGTAAACCTGCAGTTGAAACCAACTTTATCTAAGAAATTACAAACGCTTTGATCAATCTGAACTAAATTTTTATATTATAAACCCAGTATGTGGCCAAGTGCAATTTTGAACCACGCAACTCACACAAGACTGTCTACCAAGTTTACTGAAATTCTAGTAATAAAGTTTTTGTGTAAATTTTGCCATTCCCTACCTTTGATGTGCTCAGAATTTTAGCTACCCCGCATCTCAGGATTGTTATTGCCTCTATAAACACAAGTAGTGAGAAAAGTATTGGTTCTGTAGCAGTACAGCTTTGAAAATCTTTACCCAATAAATAAACAAACTCATTCACATATGTCACTGATCATGCACTGGATGACAAATGCTTTTTATCAATATCAGTCTCAAGAGTTTCAATGAAGAAAGCTTTTGCACAAAAATACTGAAAAAAAAATAATTCTATAACAAGGGGTAATGTGTAAACTACAGAGGCGAAACCTTTCAGACAAGCAAAGTCAGATCAAGGAAACACAATTCCTTATGCTTTCAGAATATGTCAATATTTTACACTCAGAAAAACATTTAAATGCTCATAATTGCAATGGGTACTTATCCCCTGAGAGCTCAGTTGATTCAGGAACAGACATGTCAGCAGACATGCCTGTTCAAAGGGAACTTAAAGAAATAAGTGAGAACAGTAGCTATCATGGAAATAACATTATTTTACAAGTGTCATGGAAATACTCATCAGCCCCAAACAAAGCCATACCAAAAGAACAACTTCAGCACCTTAAATCAGGATTTACAACCAGTCACAAACTCCAAGTTATCTACAAATTATGATTATCTGTCCCAGAATTACACAGCCATCTTGCACATGAGCATGACTTTCTGGAACTCATGATTTTTTCAAAGCCAAACTTCTGTCTCAGCAGCAGAATTTAATCTCTCTTATTTATGGTTCTCCCAATTCCCCAAACAATTAGGTGGCAGAGGAAGGAGGGAGGCACCAGCAGTGGATGATGTCTCTTCCCACGCCACAGCTCGTCGGGCACTCCTCCTTTCTGGCGCTCTGCAGTCAGGGTGGCATCGCAAGGTCAGGATGATTTGTAGCACCAGAGGATTGCAGAAGCCTCAGGCAATTGTCAGAAGCCTTGGCTTCCTACTAGAGCTCACTGAATTATTTCCAAATTTATTACTATGGCAAACAGCTGCCAAATAATCTCAGTGCCCACACCCCAGAAAGGCAGAGAGGAGTGAATTAAGTTCAGAGATGCAAAGTTTCTGACTATGTGAGATGTCACCCTCACATACACAGGTTGATTTCTTTTTTAGTGACCCAACTGCATCCTTTCAGTGCCTGATCATTCTGGGGGCCATGAGAAAGATGACACTTCTCCAATAGCAGGTTAATTATAAATTTATAGAGTAGGAGACAGAATACTGATGTTATAGATCAACATATTCCTTAATATTTATTCAGAAGAAAAGAAAGGGTATTTCTGAAGCTTTAGTTAGCAACTGTTAAATGGGTGCAGAAGGCAAAGCCTGAGTTAGAGGCTGAGGGGCTGTGTAACAGAGCAGTGACAGCACACCTGGGAACACAAACACCAGTTCTTAGTTCACACCTCCTCTTACCTCTCTCTCTCTCTGCTTACTCATCTCTAAAGCAGAACTGCAATTTCTTACAATCTTAGCTGATAAATTTGGAGAATTTTGGTATTTGAGAGCTATGACATGGTACCAACACGAGCTGTGGCTGTGGTTGTGACTGAGGAATAGTTTGCCAGGTCAGGGAGTGGATGTGTCACCAGTGTGTATGCAGTGCAAGCCAAAATGACTTACTGTCCTTCCCCAGCTCATTTTCCTGCTGATGGAAGAACCTGTGAGCAGCAGCCAGGGATGGTCCCACCTAGAGCCTTTGGAGAAGCCAGGAACTCAGTGATGACCTCCAGGATTTTGGAGTCAGGGGTATAGGGAGCCCAAGGCCCACCAAAACCCCACTGAAATAGAGATATTAGCAGCATATGAAGGGGCTGGAGCTGCTTCAGAAGCAGACAGAGAAGAAGCACAGCTTCTCTTGGCACCTCAATGTTGAATTATTTGTTCCTGACACTGGTTTGTTTTTTCCCTTACCTGCTCCATTCCATGCTCTCTTCATTTCATCAAGCTTACTATTATTTTTAAATAATGATCTGCCAAAATTTAAAAAAGCATTTTATTTTAATCAGATATTGTCAACTGATTATGAACAACAAAACCAAAAAAGATATCTTGAGTAACTATATAAGTAATTTGGGTAGCTGGTCCATATCTTCAGAAATGACAAACAGAGAACTTGCTAAAAGCCATATGTAACTCTAAAAATGTCCATACTAGCACAAAAAAAGCAGAATGAAAAACTTGTAATTGCTGCTTCTTAAAATTGTGTATTTTTTAAAGAAAGCTACTCTGACTGTTCATAGTTTTCTCACATTAAATCACTATATCAAGCAAATATCAGTTTATATATATTTATTTGCAACTCACTGACTAATATGCATTTTAAAAAAAGAAAGTTCTATTTGGTTTGGATAGGGTGGGTTAGAAAACACTTTTTTGCATTGGGCAAGCAAGATTAGCAGTCTTAGAGAGAACATAAGATAGCAGATTTTAATATGTGAAAGAAATTAGCTACAATTGTTAAATGTTAAAATTATAGAATTACCCTAACCCTTAAAACACCACTGCCGCATTCCCTTTTGCAGTAACATTTTCTACTCTGAGATGGGCCTAATGAAAAAAGCACAAATATACTCAAGTCCTTTAAGCCAATCAAAGTTCATCCCAGCTTATTCTCTTCCAAACTTCTCATATTTACCAAATTCAGCAATGCTGTGTACTGTGCTGCAATAATAAAAATGTCATCTTTTGCACTTTGCTGCTGGCACAGCTGTCATGTCATCCCTCTGATACAACATATTCTCCCTGCCTACAATGTATTAAAAGTCTCTCCTACTCTTGCTATGAGTTTTTGCTCTTAGATGAGGTGTATGAAACAAAGGACGTCAGTGACCTGGTATTTTTTCTCTCTCAGTTATGAAGGAAGTTTTCCAATACAGCTGCAATCTCTCTCCGCTCTCGGTAAGCCCAGCTTCCCAAGTTCTGAAAGCCAAAGCCATCTGTCATTCATTCACACTGAGGATTATCCACAGCTGCCTGGAAACAGCTCCTCCTCCTCCTCCCTGACTCCATTCTCACTAATGGTGTTTGCCTCTTACCTTTCCCTACTACTCATTGGGAGAATTTCATTCATTTCTAGCTCCACATAATTTCGAAAACCTTTTCATTTGTCACACTCTGCCCACAACACAGTCTGCTCCTCTCTGGGAGCAGCGGGGAGCTGCACAGCTATTTACACACAGGGGTTTCCAGGGGTGGCTGTTTTCTCCTCACCTAAGGTAAAACTACCCCAAACCTTCCCCTGCTCCACATGCCCAGCCCGGCTGCTCACTCCCACCGCGGACACCAGCCCTGGGAGACCTCTGCTGTTTTCATTTGCCTACTCCCATCTCTGACTTTTCCCTCTAAAAGATATTCCCATTCAGGACACCTCCCTATGCCTCTCCCCTGCCGCTTGTGTTTTTTTCCTCAGTTTCCTTCCCTGGCTGATCCAGGTCACTCCAGAGCTGCTGCCAGTGTGGAAAAACCCCAGTGACATGCCAGACGCAGGGTCTGACCTGGAGGCTCTGAAAACAGCACGGGGAGGAGGCACCCACAGTCCTGGGGCTGAGACAGCCTTGCCTGGGCTCGGTGACACTGAGGAGCTGGGCACAGAGCTCAGTGACATCCTCAACAGCCACGACACACTCACCAGGTGGGAACATTGAAAAGACATTCTCTGCCTGTAAAACCAAAAGGAAAAAATAAAACAACAACCCACTTTTTTTTTTCTTCAATTTCATTCAATTAGGTGAGTGAACTCTAAATGCATCTGGACATGAGCACATCTCTGTCAGGCCAGGGGGATTTTCAAAAACTTATGAACAAAAGATAGGGATTTTTCGCCAGCACTAAGGATGACTTTGGACACTTCTGCCTTCAGAAAGAAGAACATTTAAACAGAGTAGGAGAGTAAGGGTCACGTCCAGCAAATGAAAATATCTGTAATGATAAAATCAGTCTGAACCAGAACACTGCAGAAATACTGTGCACAAAAGAGAACAGTTCTGGTTCAAATGACAACCTGTCAAAAAAGGTGCTGCCCCCCCTAAACATACTAGAGAGAGATTTAGCTTTAAAACTATTGAACAAAAAAAGAGCCAGGAAGAGGAGAGGAGGCTGCTATGATGGAACATGCAGGAACAGTGATCTTAGGGAACAGGTACCAGCTATTTCCGAGGGCTTAACAGCTACAGCAGAGCCACAGTGAAAGGCAAGGAGCCAGGTATGACAAAGAAGATAGATGGAAAACTTCCAAGGTCTAGTGATCATGGTAGTATTAACTTCTAAATTTTCCTGAAGTAATATTAACTTCTAAATTTTCAGAAAAAGCAATTCTAATTTATTAGGACTTCTTAAGAAATCCACACTTGAATGCGAGTGCTAGAAAACTTATAGCAATCAATTGTTTTCTACAACAGCTGGGAATGGAGCAACAAATAAGCATTTAACTCATGGTTAAAGACTGAGAACTACAATCAGCCCACAAACCACACTTGAATAATTTTTTGAGGAGTTAAATCACTCAAACCCTAATCACAATTCATGCTGAAATTCCTGTGAGTTGAGTGTTGTGGCTGTCTCAGCACACACCTAAAGCATCATAAAACCTGTAAGAATCAGCAGTAAATAAATGAATGTATAAATTTGACATAAAGGATGATTTGTTTGACATAAAGGATGAAAACTAGCCAACATCTGATAAGATAGAAATATATAAAAGAAAAGCAGAATTAAGCATCAAATTGCAGAACACTTATAGGCAGTACCACCTTTTTCCTTCTAAGAGGTCTTGAAAAAGAGAAGCCTATTCCTGTCTTGATTCTTTGGGCCTGGTTCACAACATCACCACACTTCTTTTACTGTGATCAGGTTGGATTAAGGACCTCATCTGAAAGCAGCCTTAATAAGGACCTCTCCTCTGTGCAATTTGCCTTTCTATGTTCTCAAATTTAAGTCATAATATTTAATACCTCATTCACACATAATATCTGTGAAAAGAGATTAAAATAAACATCACAGAAGTGGAAAGTCTTATTTCTACGGCAGCACTGATGGTAATAGAAACCTCAGAGATAATGGCAACATCATTCTCCTCTGCAAGGCCACTCACCAGTTTTTATGTTATCAAGGACTAAAAAAATAAGGGAAACCAGGAGGAATCCAGTTCCTAAGCAACGCTGTATTTCTGTACCCCACTCAGGCTCTGACAGAGGTTTATCTTGCTCCAGGCTCTGAAACAGGATACAAAAGGTCTGTGGTACTGTCTGGGATGCACAGTCCATGTTCCAACGGCACCTTATTAAATCACACTCTTCTTGGGCTGTTACTACTAACCTGTATGATGAAAATCATTGCTTTCCCTTTTTTCAAGCCTTTGTGTTTCGCATCTATCTACCCAAGAGAGCCATCAGGGCAGTGATCAGACCCTTCTGTGGCTGCACAATGCCAGGCCACAGGAAACCCTGAATTCAGAGGAGGATCTCTGATGTGACTGCAATACAAAACATAACAGCAGCAAACAGCCTGGAAAAAAACCCACAGATTTTCCTCCTACCCGTTGCTACATTTGGTGTTTGTTTCTCTAAACACTTCACCTGCAGCAAACAGAACTTCTGATTCAACCAGAATCAGGCTAAATCACAGCCCTGCCACAGACTGGGAGCATGCACGGGGCCATGAGGGGAGGAGGCACCATGGGCACAGGAGAACCACCCAATACACCCTGCTTATAAACTCCTGTCCTCCTCTCAGCCCCTCGTGCATGACACTGGAGCAGGACCTGTGGAAACAAGAATATCTGCCATTTGTTCAGGAAGATATGGCACAACTAAAAACATCCAGGTAAGGGGTGGGGCCGGATAAATCACCTTTGCATTGTTATCACTACGGTATTTCTTACACCAGCCACAAAGCAGTGGCATAGATCACCAAAACATCCCTGTTACAGGACAACAAACCAAACAAAAAATTGTTTTTCCCTAGCACACGCACACAAAATGCATCCTCTGATTGCATAAAGCTCCACGGGCAATTTTGTAGAAGGATTATTTTGTCTTCATGCAGTTGCCTAGTGATAATATTTGTCCATCTGTTGTAAGTGTATTTCCATATCCAAAGGCACAGTACACATTGCCATGTGCTGGAAGGGATGCAGGAGTCTTGCCTTGCAAATCAGCCCATTGATCATGATGAAAAATGGCAAAATGCCAATAGTTCATGCACTGAGACATCTCAAGGATTCACAGCTGAAAGCCATTTAAATAATAAACCTACCCTACTTCAAGTCATATTTAGAGCTAAGTATCACCAGACTAACAACTTTTTCAGCAGTACCATGTTCTTTATATGTAATAAGCAATGTAAATTTCTGCAAGCTGAAGCACTAAGCCATAACCATACAAATAATCACTACATATAAAAGTAGACCTTTTGACTTCAGTACAGTTATTTCACTCAGAGGAATACTTCTATTTATGAAGGATTTTTTTGTTCTGGCCCCACTTCTTCTAATGATAGTCTGCTATAATCCCAAATGGGTGTGGGGTTGATTTGAATGATTTCTTTTGCTCCTAAAATTGGTATTTACATCTAAGCATTAGTGCACCAAGTCTAAGTTGTTCCATTATATGACTTTAACCACAAGTAAAGGAGAAAATGCCCCTCAAACAAAATTTCTCCTATATATTTTATGTTTTAACAGCAGAACCACCCATTACTAAATGGAAATTATCACCTCACTATTAATCTAATGGTTCACCAATTACAGCAATTGAACAGATGTCATTAGTGAGCCTGGGTTCACTCTGGTGAAAGCACACATGCTCCCTGAATCCTAGACAGAAGGAATTTTAATTCTCACCCTGATTTTCAGGAGTCCCACATAACTCCTGCCTTTCCAAACAACATCAACAAAACTGTAGCATTCAGTTACAAATGATTAGCCCCAAAGAAACACAGATTTAACCTCTGTGGAGATGTTTGCAGCATAGGTAAAGCACAGCCCTCTCAGAGTTCATCACTAATGACTTTAACCCAGTCTAAATGAGCCAGACTTCCAAGTGGTTAAAGCTAATTTAGATTAGATGCTAATTTAGGTCTGGGTCTCTCCTGTGAGCAGCTTGTGCCAGATTGAATATGGCGCTCTTGTGATATGGGATTACAGTCAAAAGAATTAAGGAGCAGCTACCTAATTAATTTCAGTTAATGGTATTTAAAGACATGCAGCTGTATGCAAACCAGCTTCCCAGCACCAAGGAGTGCAATAACATTATATTCACAAAGCTACCAAGTGCCCAGAAGGTGGCCACACTCAGAGGCCATGGCTGGTGCCACAGCCCTGCCCTTGCCCATCTGAGCAGCACGGGCAGGTCCCTTGTCCCCTGGCTGGCACAGCGAGCATGTCCTGCTCCCTGCCTGGATCACTGCTGCACGTGAGGCAGGCAGGATGGGCAAGAAACAACTGCAATGAAAGGTTAAAGGTATGAAAAATGCACTTTTCCAATTGTTTGGTATTTTCTTTGCAAGAGCTCTGCAGCCCCTCTGCCCAGCAGTCTCTGGCACAGCCTCGGGTGGCTCAGCTGTCCCAGGGGACAATCCATGGCTGTCACCACACTTACACACGGATAGTGGGGGCCACACCACCCACTGCTATGAAGAGCAGAGGTGCTGGTGCACACCACTGAAGGGACCTTTTTGCACGGTAAGATATCTTTGTGCAGCTGCTGCAGAGGGTTTCTGAACCTCTAGATACCCCATGGGAGTTTTGCTGTGAGAGGCTTCTCCCTCTTTTGCTACACAAGTCCTGCGTTTAACTCTGTGGTGCTCTCCAGGGACTGTGGGACATCAGGACGTGCTGCTGATGCCTTAAGTTTTAGTTTTCATATTTTCAGATTCTGTGCTGCCTAGGGATGTAGTTCTGGGCCTCATATTAAGTGCTGGTGAGCTCTCTTCACAGAGTAGGGAGACAAAACAAATCCTTTCCTGCTGGAGACCAAGGACAATTTTCAGGCCCAAAAGCACAACCAAGGGTGGGCTGAAGGGAGGAACAAGAGGGATGGGGCCTCACGGCCTGAAGCTGTAATTGGACAATTAAACCCCAATATGCAAATGGACCAAAAGTTATAAAATGTAACCTCTCTCATGACTGCTCAGCCATTTTTGTGACCATTCTTGGTCCACTCTGGGTGCAGCCTTGGCCGGGCTCTTGTAGTGCCCAGGGTGGATCTTGGAGACCTTTCAATAAATACCTGTTTTATTCCCTAGCTCCATCCAGTCTCTGTTCCAGGTCAGCCTTCCAAGGCATCACTGCCAGCACCAGGGACTGACTCTCAGTGAATGAGCTTTGCTGACAGAATGTGACACCAAACAAAAAGGATCTGTTTTGTGTATGCTCAGCCTGGCGCTGGTTTTGACCCATCAATGAAGAAAATGGAGAGCTGGATGCCGAGTGTTGTTAAAATACTATTCTGGGTCAAACACCAAGACTGCTGACCCAACCTAAATTCTCCTCCAGTCTCTCCCTGACCTCCCCATTTTCAAGTCATAATTGTATCACCTTCTTTCCTGCACAGGAAATTAAAAGTACATAAAAATTACTACCGACATCAAAAGTTACCTGTATTTTTTAATGCACATTGAAGATACTATAAAAATGTGCAAGGCTTGTAAAGAGTGGAGCGCTGAAATTGTAAGCAGGATCTCCACTGAAAATTGATACCAAGAGTTTGCCGCCTTTTTTTTCCATTTCAGCATAATGCTACCGATTCTCTTTTGTTTTACATAAAAATACACTGCAGAAAGTCAGATCCTCTCTACCCTTTCAGAGGTAGCAAAATGTAAGTGTTCAGAGACATCTGGATCCTTATTTTAAATGTCACCAATCCAAACCTCAGCATTACAGGAGTTATTAGCTAAATCCATGTTCTGTACATGCCAAAACATTTGCTCTCATCAACCATTCTTTCCTATTTTGCTCTTAAGTTCTAAACTCACAGATGGCTTCAGTAAGTTTAGCTTATGGAGTAAGCAATACAGGAGGAAAACTACAGCAATGAACAACATCTTTAACAAGTCACACTTAAGGAGATCAATAACATTTAATTTTTGAAAGAATGCAGTGAAATCCTTCTTGAAATCCCTCTCACCTGTCACATTCACACAGTCACAGATAATCTTGGCAATCTGAGCTTATTTGAATAAACTGAAAACGTAAAACTGATCATTTAGATCACTAAAGCACATTCACTTTTGCTTTTACTAATTTAAAACAAGAAATTTTTGCCTTTTTTTTTCTGTAGAGTAGAATAAACAAGCAGTAGGTTTATAGAGTCAGTATAAACCGAATTTAAGGTAGTGCATTTACATTAGTATAACTGCAGTGTAAATCCCTACAGTGTTTTACAAAAATAGATTATGTCATACATTTTAAATTACTTATTAAGAGGGTAACAAAATTATACCAGTCAAATTCCTATTTATATAAACAGTTTCAGCTTTTACTTTGGTAGAATCAGATCAGTATAAAAAGCAATTTAATATTAAAAATTCAGATCATGCTATAGCCATTTACTCATGCAAAAATTGTACAAAAAAGAGACCACCAAATTAAAGCTAAGCTCATAAATGGACATATGTATATATCTGGAATCATACATTTGAATTGCACACAGTGGACATATAATGATGAAGAAATAACCATACGAAACTTGCCCTAGAAATATCCATAAATAAATTATTTTTCAACCATAAAAGAGCCATAAAATATGTTGGAGCATTAAAAAAATCTTACTGAGGAAGAAAAGCAACATGGAAATTTCTGGAGATACTGATTTTCCCTCCCATTTTCCAGGCTCAGAAATTTCCCACTTTCATTAAGTTTTAGTTGGGCAGTGGCAGTGGTTTAGTGCACCGTGTGTTCCATCAGTGGCACCTGAATGCTGAATTATAGAGGTTGGTATTACACTTCCCTGCAGACGAGATGTCTTCATTCATGGAAGGACTGAATAAGGAGCAGAGAATCTGACCACACAGAGGAGAAACTAAATTCACCTAATACATCCTCCCCTGAGAGGGGGGAGAAGAAGAACTACGAACAACCAAAATACATGGTTTTATTGGAAATCTGCTCGTCATGATGATGCCATTAAAAGGCAATACCAATAAAAATGGCATTGATGGTCTCTGATGCAACCTGTGATAGCAGATTACAGGTCTGAGTGTGAAATTTCAGCCCAAGTGTCAAATTCTGGGCTGAATATCTCATGTTTTCACAGCTCCAAGCAGTTTCTCCCCTCACTTTCAGTATGTACAGGGGTAACATTTGAAGCAGTCGCTTGCTCATTCTGTATCCCGGTGGTTGGAAATATCCTCCTGGGAGGGGTGATAAAGTTATAGTTGTGCATTTCTGCTCTCCTCTTTCAATTAAGGTTTTTAATTTCACCAAAATATGTTTTACGTAAATGCAAATCAAGGATTTGTTACTGAGCTGCATTTGGTATTTATAAACTTCTGAGAGAGCAGGCAGTGAGGCTCGTGCTTTATTGCTGCTTTAAGCCCATTGTAATCTACAAAATATGATCAGTTATTGTGGCAGCTCCGAGTATTTAAAGCAAAATCCATTTTTCTTTGTCAACCACTTTATGTGATATGAGATGTTAGACACACAGACTGAGTCATTTTCTCATTAGCCCAGCCAAGCATATACATCTTTCCCCATCCACTCCTTGAATTTATGTTATGAAAAGATACATATTTTGAAGCAAACCATTTTCTCTGCATGCTAAAAACAAAACTAAGTCGGAGACCGAGGAGGGGAGAAAGGGAACAGCTGAAAGTAATCTGAATCCCAGAATACATTTAAAGGGAGGAACAATGTATACTTCTGTTGGGAGATAAGCCATATTGAGCTTATCAAAAAGACAGTCCTTGGATGCCACAGTTTGCATGTGACTTAAAGAAACAATGCTGCTTTCTTCCACTCTCTAATCCTTCAAATGAACAGCTTTAAAAATCCCATAATTTAAGTATGGATTTATGATCAGAAATTAGGTACATTTATTTTTTACAGCTAATTACATTCAGAGTGATTAAGAAATTTCCAGAGCTTTTGGAAAAAAAGTAGTGACGTTCTAGGACTGTTTCTGCAGTCCTGGTCACTGGGCTCATAGTCAGGATTGCTGTACCCAACACAGCTTTGCTAAACTTTACCCAGAGTGTTTTGCTGCATTCTGTTTATTCAAAATTAATATAGTTTTAATTTCATTAACTGCAAGAAATGGAGATAATAAATCAGGGATTACATTTGTATCAACTCAAAGACAGAGAAACTAAGGGTGTCTCAAAAAATCAAAATACTGAAATTCCAAGTACCGGATTTCCAGCCTCTCCAACACCTGAGTCACTTAAACACACAACTCATCCCATTAAAGCCACAGAACAGGTGGATGCCTGACTAGGACCACATGCTTTTAGACAAATTGATTTATGTGAACAGAGCTCGCTCCTTTGAGCACAGCCTGGGATGAGACTGAGGCAAGAATTTTTCCATGGAGTCAGTCGATGGCCAGGTTTTCACTCTGGAAACACAGCAACACAGCACAGGTCTCTGAACCTGGCCTTGTTTTAGCCTCACTAACACACACAGCTGGGTCCTGTGCAGGCACAGCTCTGCCCAGGGAAACAGAGGTGCCAGTCCAGTCCTTCCTCTCCAAGGCAGAGCAGGACAGCCTGGCTGTGTCCCCCAAGTGCAGCCACACCAGCACCCTGCAAGCTGCTGCACGGAGGGGCTGCTTCATAAAATTCCCCTGCACTGTAACATTCAGTCTTTGTTGTTCCACAAGACATACCCCCATGCAAAAACAATGCAATATTCCATTCAGATATACTTCAAATCGTGTTTTAGGGGAACAATAGCTTGTTATTTTTGAACACGACAGAAGCAATAGAGATTTCAAAGCACTAAGTGTATAAGCAACAAATACTAATGCCTGCTTGAGCTGCTCTGTAATATTTTATCTGGAGATCTGCCAAATTCTTTGTCTGAAATTCAGCTGAAGTTTGATGATCACAAGTAGAATGGCTATTTTTGCATCCAAATGCATATTATCAGGAATAACAAGACAATTTGTCAAGTGAATGGCACTGTTGTTTAAAAGGTGGTATTTAAACAATTGGAGAACTTAGAAGCAAACAGAAGGCAACCAGCCAATTCCACATTGCTTCAAATGACATTTTCACAAAGCTCCATTTTCCAATTATTTCACATAACATGCTCTGCTCTATGGGTTTGGATCTCCAGTGCAAGGCTGCAACACGAGCTCCACAGAGTGCTGGGAAAAGAGACTTCTTAGGCTACTTTGAAAAACTTTTTTTTTTAAAGTAACTAAAGCCAGAAGGACAATTTTCATGCATAAACACAGCTTTCTGGCTGTGTATCACTGCTGTCAGGCAAACATTAGCTGTGCTCAGCATGGCATTTCCCCTCTGCTTTGTTTTGTAACTTCCATTGCATACTGGAAACGGGGCTCACCAAGTGTTTTTAAAAGGTTTACTGCTAAGGATAAACTAATTCATGAAAATTTCATCCACACGTTAAACATCCCACTACATGATAACAATTACAGTCTCACTTCCTATCCCATCTGCTTGTCCAAGTCTGGAAGTGCACATTCTCTCCCAGTTTTACATGACACTGCCAATACACACCAATTCCATTCACATCCAGTCCCTCAGGCACCCTGCATTTCCTCTTCTATATTACAGTTAGCCCACTATCTCATCTCTTTAAATGACTTTTTTAGACACCAACTGTCTCTAGATGCCCTGTGCCCCTTGTCCTTGCTCCTGCTCCTGTCTGCAGGTGGTAGCAAAGTACAACCTTCTCACAAAAGACTCATTAGGATCAACTTCCTTCTTCTGGTTACAACAGGATCAAGAGCTCAGTGATGATGACCTCCCCGGAATTACGAACTCTTCTAAAGCCCTTAAAACAAATCGACTCATGTTTTGTTTTATTTATTAAATAGTACCCACAGCAATATATCTTTTGCAACAGATGCTTGCTTTGGGGGTCACCGAATATTGAGAAGTATCACTTTTCAGCTGTGGACATTTTCCCCTCTTGACCTAAAAGCTGCTGGAGGAAAAGAAAAAGGAATGACTGAGTTAGTGGCAAGATGGTTTCTCTCTTTGTTTCATCAGTCATGAAGACACACATTTTATTATTCAAAATAAAATGGTTTTAAGTTTTGCTTGCTAAAACAGTGCTGCCACCTCCCCCACAGTCTCCAGGCATCTCTGCCAGTGGCAGATGGGCTCAGAAGAAACCTCTACAGAGCAGCCATCAAGAGCATGTGCAAAGATCTGCTCCAGAGGAACACAAAGGGAAGGAGCTCTCTTCAGCAGCAGCTGTTCTAGGAACAGCCTCACCAGGTGACTGACAACAGCCTTATGTCATCTCAGACTTATCCACCACGATTTATTTTTTCCCTTCAGCTAACTTTTTGAAAGAAGATATACACTGATCATGTCTTGTCTTCATTTGCTCACGTCTCAATGTCTATTTTTTAACACTTAACTGGCTCATCTCTAACATGCACAGGCTCCTTCATCCACCACAGACTGCCCAGACACATGCTGTGTGACGTGTCCAACCTGAGCACTTCATGCAAAAATCCCAAATCCTGCTGCATTGTGGTCAGAGGTTGTTCTGGTTTGCATCTCTCTGCCTTCAGGCATCCCACACTCTGTGTTCCACACCTTAACAGTTGGCAAACCAGATGTGAATTTGAGACAACCTCAAGCATGTTCCTGTCAGAAGCACTGTAAGCTGGAATGCTTATTCTGCCTCCAGTGACCTGATCTGCCTCAATATTCCCTGGGAGACTTTTCCCTCCCACTGTGTGTGCACCATTAGCTCTTGCCTGGAGCACTGCAACTGAGCTCTTGCATTTTTAGTGCCTCTTTGCTTTATGTCATGAAGACACTGGTTTAATAAACAATATCAAACAGACTTGTGCTCCCAGACAGGTAAACTTCTGGCAGTATAAAAATGTAACAAATCATTACATTTACGCTACGGTAAGCTATTATGTGAGGTACCTGCAGCAAAGAAATTAAATTGACAAGTACCAAAATCAGTATTGAGAGCAACAGTTAGAAAGAGGAAAAAAAAAATAGAGAACAAGAAAATAAAATCACCCAGAGATTTAGGTTCAAATGTTCCAGAATTTGCAGGCACAACTAGCTGCAGCAAATGAGATGTCCTGGGTGCTCCAGCCCAACACTGTGGCTCCCCTATTCAAACCACTCTTACACTTCAACATGGGTGCAGTACTTCAAATCCTTCCCGATGGAGCTGTAGCTGCCCTAAGAATACCCTTAAACAAGGATATTCATTTACTGAGCAGCATCACCCAGGGAAACCAAGCTGACTCTAAGCCCTGCATGCAGTTGCCATCCACAACCCTCAGCATTCCTCGGCTCCGTGAGCAATCCTCAACTCCCAGCACCAGAGGGACAAGTTCATTGCAAACATTTAGTTATTCATCCAGCCTGATAAAGGGCCCGCAGGCCACCCCCATTGCTCATTCACAGAGGGCAGCATGGCTTGCTGATTAAGTGTGTTTCCATTCTCTGAGATGATGATTCTGGTTGCTGGAAGTGATGATAGCCTCCCAGGACATTATCGTGATTCAAAGCCTGCTTTGGCAAAGACATTTATTTAATTATCCAAGGGGCATTTAAGAAAATGGTTTTGTTATATACATGTAATGAATGAGCACTATACTGTGGTCATCCATATATCAAGTGTGATTACAGGGGTGACTGCCACATTCTCCCACCATTTTTTAGAAATTAGGAAATGAGAAAACATATTTTCTTTAAATCCTCTTCTTTTCCCATCATCACTTAGGCAGATACCATTTTCATTATTCTATTAATACCAGGTCTCCTCTCCTCTGTGGTCTCATCCTGTCTAATTATTACTGTCAGAAGACCCATTTCAGACCCTCTACCTAAACATTACAGCAGAGAACCTAGGAAAAAAAATGAATTGCTAAGCACCAGGCTTACTTTTCTGCCCTAGTATGAGACTTCAGATGACCATAAAATAATCATTCTGAGTGGACAGAAGTAAAAATATCTAAAGACCTGACTGTATATTTAAAATAATAATTTATTATGCTGCCATATACATATAAGGTGTATTAAGTAGGATTAGTTCAGAAGTATATTTAAAATGTCTTTTTTAAAAGTACATCTCATGTCTCAAAGAGAACACACCACAGCCTCCCTTGCTTGAATACAACGAAATTTATGAATGTGGATGAGGATTCTCAGCAGGAAAGGCTTTTGAACAGGATCAGATTTTTACCTTCAAAAACCGAACAATTCTTGTCTCCACTGCCAACCCCATACTGCATGGGAGTTGTGCTGAATACTCATCTCATCAGTCAATGCTTTCATTTGCCTTTGTACATATATTGAAGACAGAGCACCTCAAAATGTAATCACTATGACATGCATATACATGACATACATATCATGACATACATTATAATTTAAGAAGTTCAAGCCTTCCACTTACTGTCCCTTATTAGAAAAGATGTTTGTCCTTGTCAAAGGCATTTAGCAGGGTGTGAAAGATAACGATAATATTTAACACTGCACATTAACAACATGTCACTACAACTTTAATTTTTAAGCTGATGTTTTTGCTGTTTCCTGCCCACTTCAAAACCCAAACCCAAACTCAGCCTTTTAGCCATTTTCCAGCACCGACTTACTCTGAAGGTGCTAAGTCACTGGGGAAAAACATTATTAGATTACAGTAACTTTCTACCACTTCTGCTTGGACTGTACTTCACTGTACTTAGTCCCAACTTTCTCCTACTGCTTGCAGATTGACCTCAATTCTATTTATTTATACACCTACAGATAATAGAAACACATATCTACATACCTATCTGCATATCAAAAACATAGCTTATTGTTCCTGATTTTAATTATTGAGTTGAAATTCTTAAGGAGGCTTGAAATGAACTATTTTTCTGCAGAACAGAAACACTGAAGGAATCCTGATCCTGCAGGCACAGAAAACTGCATTTGAGTGCTCAGAGTATTCGGTAAGACTTGAGTTACTCATACAAGGACATGGCTGCAGAATAAATGTTTTTTATTAATTATTTATTAATCTTCAGTGTTTCAGTGCCATACTGAGTGAGCATAACTTTCTGAATAAATTATTCAGCTTTTCACAGTTCAACCCAAGCACGGCTCAGAAGAGATGACAAACCTGTGACATATAGCACATACCCACTAAACCCCTTCTCTCTTTGAGCTCTTGATATTTTAATCACATTTCTACCCAGGGATGCACTCCTTAGCATCAGGCAGTGTAAATCAGAGGAATTCAGTCACAGATACTGTAGAAATTCAGCGGCTGTCCCAGTTGTTGGCACAACAACAAAGGGAATGAGCTGCTGGACGGAGGAGCAGGTGCCAGCATGGGGATGCTCCCGCAGGAGGAGCGTCCTGGCTCAGGACCTGGCCTTGCCCTGATCCTCTCTCACAGGGGCTGGGCAGGGCAGGCAGGCACACTGCCCCACCCGCAGGGAAGGGCTCCCTCATGAACCTTGTCTGTCACCTGAGGTGACGGCATTTTCCTCATTTGCCAAATTCACATTCTCCACACTTGATACCGCACCTCTGCAGAGTCTTGCACTTGTATAAAAGGCCAGTTTAAAATCTTGCCAAGTTTATGGCCTAGGTGGTGTTGTACAGCCACCAGCTCCAGAAGCTCACTGTGTATTATGCTGCTCAAAAATAAAAAAGGGAGCCATAAAATGTCAATGCCTGAGGAAAAAAACCTACCCATAATGCAAACTAGATGAGGTTTTTGAGCGTTTCCTTCTGCTCAGTCACCTTCACTGGAGCAACCTTTCCTTCCCAAGCAAGGGGAGAGCAAACTGTGCCCTACTGATTCCTGCAGCCCCTGACTGTGCCCAGCCACCCACCCAGGGCAGCCCAGCACAGGACTGCAGCCAGGGCAGCAATTGCAATGCACCCTGTGCTGCTGAATTGGGCACCTTCATCTGCCTCCTGCAAAAATCAATCAACCCCTGATCCAATTTACATTGGCACAGACCCCAGGTAGAGGGAGGATTTGGTTCATCATACAAATTGCTCCCCACAAAGGGATAAGAGTGTCCTGCTAGAAGGACTCCTGAGAGCCTCAAGCATGTGCCTGCAGCCCAGGATTTCTGGTGTGCCCAAGGAATCCCATGCTTTGGGCACTTCACTCATTTTCTGTGCCTCTGGCTACACAATGCAACAGAAAACACAACCACCCAAAACAATCTCCAGCCAATCTCTACTGGCAAAGCAGAAAACCTAGATAAAGGGAGCAAGAGGCAACAAAAAATAAAAAAAAACCCCACCAAACCAACTTCCTAATGGACGATAAATTATAGAAAGAACATTCTTTGCTGTGTAATTAATGGAAATTTACTATTTTTAAGCTTCCTGAGGGAAATTTTCCATGTCAAATCAATTTGTAGGTAGGACCCAAGAGGCAGAAAATCACAACTGCTTCAGTATGCTTCTTCATTACATTGTTGCTGGGGGTTTAATTTTCAGTCACGTTCTTTGGTGACTTTGATCTTTGATGACAGTGTTAACTCTATTTGCTTCTCAGTACAGCATTGATTTTAAAAAGCCTTTTGTGATACCCTCACTAATTATTTCAGTGGAAGTTTAATTAAATCTTGTCACACAGGAATAAGCTGCTTCTTGGAGTAGCTGCTAAACATTATACAGCATGTAATTGGAGAAAAAGGAGGATGGATAATTATAGTTGGACAGACAAGCACATGAAGAAAAAGCAGAAAGCTATTTCTGAATATGAATTTAAGTGCAAGTGTCTGTGAACCTTCTCAGCCTCCTTTGTGCACAGAAGTAGCAGACTTGTTCTGTTTTCCATCTAGATATTTCTATATCAACGCTTCCATTCCCAGACTTCATACTAATTCCTGCAATAGAGGCAACTTTGTAATATACAAATTTCTCAAGAAATTCCAATTGGGAAGGAATTATTAACATTTTGTCCAGAATACTTTAGGAGTGGATATCTTCCTTCAGACAACTGGTCTGCTCATGTTTATTTAACAATGCAACAAAATAAAAGTTGCAAGGATTTCTTTTTCATTAAATTCTTGTGCCCACAATTCCTCCCTGTTGATCTGTAACTGCCTCTTATTTTCCATATGGAGTCCCATAAATTCATACATAAAGGATATTAGATTGTAGCAGAGATTGAATTTATTCCTCAGCCAGATATACACGCACAAAAATGGGGCCTGTTATTTCTTTTTGTAAAAGATTTCACTATCTTTCTATTTCCTTCTGATTCTTTGATTCCCTAGAGCAATGAATAAGCCTTTTACTACAGGTATTTCACGCAGCTCTAAAGTTGAATGTCACATGTATCTATTTCATACTGAGCCAGCAACTAGTTAGTATGTTCCACTTGGAAAACTCAGCAAGAAAAGAAATAAATCTACATGCCTAAGGTTAAGCACATACTTTTTGCAAGCCAATATATTTTCATATTAACTGATATAAATATGGCATTACATAAATGGCATATGGCCATACTTTTATGATGATGACAATATTTCTTTTGGGGGGAAAATAAAGATAACCTTTAAGAGCAGAAGAACCTGTTTGGAAGATGTATCAACCAGAACAAAACAGGAAAAAGTGAAATTAAAGCTTAATGGTAAATGAAATGAAACAGCAAATGTATTAATTTCCTAATCTGAATTTTAATACATGAACTGCATAAGACTACAAGATCAGACGTAAAGTTCCCTAGAGATTGAATACAAGCCTCAAGAGGTTTGTATGATAAACAAAAATGGTCAAATTGGACTCAACAGAAGGAAAGCAACACCATCTGTTTTGAGGGGGAGGGTAACAGCAGTGGCAGCAACCAACAAAGAGAAGAGCTGAGCAGGAAAGCCAGGCCTTGGTCTATGTTCTAAAAAAGCCCTTAAGGGAAATTAAGGACTTGAACAAGGCATTACTTTTAATCTCATTAATACATCTACAATATGGCTGGAACATTCAAGAACAGGAATTTGCTTTCCAGCCCTTGAACAAATGAGTGTGGCCATCTGGAGAGACTGTTCCTCATCCAAATGGGCTGGAAAGTCTCTGAGAATAAACACTCCTGCTTGCAAATGAAGAATAAAATCTCTGTCATTGGTGCTTCTTTGACGCCTTTCTCCGGTCTAGCAGAAGCACCACAGGGCAGAAGTTTGATTCTTGCATAAGGAGAGAAAAAAACAGCACTTCCTCATGTTACTTCTGAAGCATTCCAATAACTATTTTAGGGTTAATTATCAGGGTCCACAGAACTTCATCATTCTCTTCCTCATTATGCTGCATAATAGTTTTTCCCTCTGTACATTAACTTTATTTTACTCCTATTAGTTATTATCTTGTGTTCTTACTATAGGCCTCTCACCTCTGTAATAAATCTAACAAATCCTTTAAAATTCCTCACCTCTAAAGCAATATCCAAGCTTTTCTGTCACATTCATCCTACCTGAGAGAGCTTCCAGGAGGATGTCTGCTATGGCTCAACTCAGTAACAAACCCTTCAGAGCAGCTGACCTCGTGTCTGATCACTCCCAGTGGATTTTCACATGATAATAACAGAATTCAGCTGGTTTATTTCAAAGTAAAGATTCAGACCACTAAACCTGTGGCGGGTTTACTTTGCCCACAGGTTGTTTTCAAGCACTTGCAGGCAGTGAGAGGCTGATAGTGCAGAACCCACTCCAACACCTCCACGAGGCCAAGTCCCACTGGCCATCACTGCAACAGAACAGGGATGTTATTAGTGCAGTTATTATGGGAGTGATGGATGTCAGGGGATGACATATGGATCATCTGCCCTGCTGTCTCCAGGGATCAGCAGACACACTGAAGTTACTGATTAGGTCAGCACCGCTGCACAGCTCCAGGCTGGGGAATCTGTATCATCCTTTATTCTCTGTGGTTTTGGAGCTTCCCACAGATTAATCTCTTCAGGCTGGGGCTGAAACATCCTCCAAACACATGCTGTAGCCGTACTCACAAGAGTTTTCTTGAATTGTTTTTTCCCTAGTTCCCTTTCCTCTGCAGTAACAGCAGACACCAACAGCATCTCTGTTAACCGAGGAGTGACGGGAGCAGAGGATGCTGTAAAACATCCCTCTCCTGGACTGACATCTGTCACTGACACTACGGCCTCAGCAAAGTCATTTATTGTGAATTTGCCTAATCACCACCCTACAGAAAGTGCCATCGTGTTCTATTTACACACTCAGCTCCTGACGGTAGCAGTCCCACCCTCTGTGTTCCTGGGATAACACCTACATTTTCAGTTGTGGGCACTGGGATTCAAAGATCTAAGTAGCTCTCCAGGGGAAACAGTTAAAATAACTGTATAGAAGGACAGAAAAGAGAAGATTGTTTTCTTTTCTCTTAGCCATGTTTAATCAAAGTAACTTTGGGTGTTACCTTGCTTTAAAAAATAAAAGNAAAAAACCCCAAACCACCAGAACAGTAATGGGAAGATAAAAATACCCCAAAGTAAACAGGTCAACCAAATCAGATATGAAAAGGAAGAAAAGTGTGCAGACCTCAATTATGGAGAGTGATTATCAGCAAAATTATAAACACTTAGAAAAGTCCTTCATCTTGATCTGAGTAGGAAACAATGCAGACCTCCGTAGAAATAATGTCAGAAGGGATTTTCCTGCAAGGTTCTGTGGGAACAGCAGGCAGTGACCCTTCAGAAACTATTTGTTTGACTTCACACGTAGTGAAAAACAACAGTCCCTGCAACATAATTTCTGATTTCTCTGCTAAACTGTTCGAGACCTCCAGAAGGACACTCAGCAATTTGTTCTGCTGAGCAGTAAACAACCCCTGCACACAGCAGGAACATGTGCAAAGCAAACTCCACCTGCATGTTCCTCTCCAAATTGCCAGAGGCTGTTAGAACAACTGCATCTCATTTTTTAAAAAGGAAAAAAAAAAAAAAAACAAAAAAACCCACAGGAAAATTGCATCATTTTCCAGAACAAGTTGTTAAAGCTCCACATAAAGAGGAAGTACCATCTGATGTGCTGTCAATAACTAAAATTAAACTCACATTTAACATGGCAATAACAAAGCAGGCAGCCAAGCTTCAGTTTGTTCTTTGCAAACATTTTTAAGTTATAAGCTAATGCAGGTATTCCAGCCCCTGTTCCTGGCTATGTTATCGCTACAAGTTCTGATTTGTCACTAATGTATCCCACCAAGAGCAGCCACAGTCATGTCTGAAAATGTTTTATCCAGTGTCTGTGGAAGGAGTAAGGAAAATGCATAATGTGTAGTCCACAAAAATTTTTTAAAAATTTTAAAAGACAATTTGCATAGCAAAGTGTTCACATTGCGGTGTTCTATGACATTGTAAAATTAAAAGACAAATTAATAGATTTCACATTGATCAGTTTTATTGTTCACAGAATTGCCCAAAGCTCCTTTGGAGAAGTGGGTAATAATTTATTCTCCCATTAAGTAAATTATTTCCTGATGCCAAAGGTAAGTTTTTGCAGGAGATGGCAAATGAGCCTGGAATAAGCTCTGCAATCTGTGAGAGTGTGATATTATGATAGGGAAAACAAGAATTGTGCTAGATCAGTCACCTACACCCAGAATAGAGTTTCTTGATTTCTGTTAAATAACACAAGAATGACATTCACAGAAATGCAGAGCCTAGCAAGTACTTTTAAAAGTGTTTTTCAATCATTCATTTTGTTACTTAAAGACATCTGAGGTGATTTTCAGTCTACTGTCTCCCTTTCAAAAGAATTTTTTAGGCAAAAATCTGCTAACTATTGTATGGTCACAAATTGTATAATATTAACAAGGGAAATGTAGCTAAGGGCAATATTTGTTATCTATATGATTCTGTCAACTATATGGTTTGCAAAAGAGAAGAGAGACTCTGTTACCTGTGAATTTTACTGAATTTCACAGGACCTTGCAAAGATAGGTCTTTATAACTAATGACAAAATGAAATTATAGAATTATCTAGGTTGAAAAAAGACTTAAGATCATTGAGTCCAACTGTTAACCTATTTTTTTAAGTTCTGCAGGCCAGTTGTTGGCCTGCAGCAATAGCAGAGATAATTATGGTAAAGATAAAGAATTCCATCCAAAACAATTGAATTGTTGTTCTTAGAAACATAGAACAATTTCGCTTGGAAAATAGCCCTAAGATCCTCAAATCAACCATTAACTGCCACATCCACCACTAAACTCTGTCCCCTTAAATCCTCCAGGGATGGTGACTGCACCACTGCCCTGGGCAGACTGTCCCCATCCTTGGCAATTCTTTGGGGGAGAAATGTTCCCTAATACCCACTCCAGTTTTCACACATCTACCCCACCCCACTTCAGCACAACTCGAGGCTGTTTCCTCTCAGCCTATTGCTCATTCCCTGGGAACAAAGCCTGACCCCACCTGGCTCAAGCCTCCTGTCACAGACTTGGAGAGAAGTTTCTTCTTTCCTCCAGGATAAACTTCCCCAGCTCCCTCAGCCGCTGCTCATCGGATTTGTGCTTCAATTTAAAATTACTTTATTACCAATCTTTCTACACATTTGTGTCTACCA
This sequence comes from Oxylabes madagascariensis, assembly GCA_013400675.1. Taxonomy (NCBI): domain Eukaryota; kingdom Metazoa; phylum Chordata; class Aves; order Passeriformes; family Timaliidae; genus Oxylabes; species Oxylabes madagascariensis. The sequence goes on from VYZR01045305.1 coordinate 42,902, forward strand.
CAACTAAAGCACAGCATGGTACCCCTCGGGAAAAAGCAAAACCCACAAATCTTTGCAACTGAGATGTTCTGTGGGAAACCAAAGGTGTTTAGAAAGAAAAATACCTGAAGAAGAGTCTGTGCCAGAATCCTTCCCAGGGCCATTCCCTTCCCAGGCCATTGTAGCTCAGTTGCATCTAGACTCATCTGTGACTAGTGAATTAGAAATGCCTGAAACGTATAGATTTACTGCTCATTTACCACAGTAGAGTGCTGTTTTGGTCTTTGTTTTTCCAGACATTGTTTAGCCATAACTTCCACATTAAGTGAAATATCAATTTTATGTGAAAAAATTATAGCAGCACGTCACACAGTCGATTTCTTAGGAGAGTCATATAGTTATTTGCCCAAACAGAATTAAGAAAGAATACACACCTATTTTATAGAAGCAGAAAACATTGAAGAACATGGTTTATAGCCATATTCATTGTGCCTCAGTGTTAACCTCAGGGTATGTTGAACTAAGGGACACTTTATGTGAAATCAATGCCTGTTGTGTACACACAGGCTTTTTCAAATATTAGCGTGCAGACTGACATGTGTTTTAGTGGAAGTGTCATTTAGTGCATGCAGCCAGCCCTAAGACTATTGAAATGTGATTTGCACTAATATTTGCACTAATTGTGTTCTGGTGCTGCAGCTATGGGTTTGAGATCTCAAAGCTGTAATGTCTCAAGAGCAGTAGCCTGGCACAGATGGAATTACCAGGGACTGATACTCACTTAATACTCCTCTACAAATTTGGAGTGAGAGCCTTGACACCTCTGTCTGCTGCAGCTGCTGGAGTGTAAATCCTCTGCTCAGAGGCACTGCAGGAACACCAAGTGCTTTACAGAAATAATCACTTGTCATATTCCTTACTACTTACCTATATTCAATAAATTGTGGGCCACACCTAAAGCCACTAAAGACAGCTTGTCTGGTAACATTTCAGAGAAAAGTAGTTGTTAGCAGACTAAATGCCAGCACCAAAACTGTTAAAAACCTGTTTAAACCCAGCCTACACTCTCAGCTCCACAACCTGCTGCCCTTACCAATGAAAGCAAGAATTGGGTGCTTAATGGCCTTTAGGAAGGATTTAGTAATCTATAGGATAACCTAATTAAACTCAGATAAGTACTGAAGAACAATCTTAAATCAGAAAAAAAGTTGAATGAGGTTAAGCACAAATTCAAAGGTCAATACTCAGGCTTACAGATCCAGATGTTCAATCGGGACATTAATTAATGAAACAATTTTTTTACACAACTGTAGAAAGAAACACTTATCTATTCATCAAGAGACAGGGGCTGGTCCTGGGTGGTGCTGAATATTCTCAGATGCCCTGAAAATGATGGTGTTAAAAGGAGATCTGTGATATACTGAGGAAAACCTATTCTGCAAAGCCTGAATTGCCCACAATACTCTTTATAATGTGTACAAAGCTCCATGTATTTTGTGTTAAATAACACAGAGGATCAGTGGAGAACACAAAGCTGTGCTTGTGCTGCTATTTCTCTTGTCTCATTTGCTTATTTGGGGCACGTTTAACTATAATTAAACAATATTGAAGGGATGTTTAAACAATTTCTGTATGGATTTGCCCATAGGGCTCCCAGCAAACTATCTCTTCCTATTCAAACGAGCAAAACAATTCAGGAGTTTTCACCAGATACACACATTTTAACTGTCTTTTAATGACAGAAAAATGAATGTTTTATGGCTGCAGCTTCTGCTTTAAATGAGATATTTTTATTGATGTTGGGATTGTCCTGGATTGGTTCCATTTCAAAGCTGGTAGGATTATAATGAGATTTTTTTCTATTTGGTACTTTTTCTGATCATTCTGATAGGTACAATTTTGTCATAGCTGAATACGCCAATCATTAAAATGATTCAGTTGTAAAGCAAATAGATCTGTTTGATCAAAAATGCAGTATAACAGATTATGAATCTTTTAAAAATTGTTTTTCAAATGTGTATTCACATCTTTGAACATAATTTTTACATACACATTACAACAGAACCAGCAAACTTTTATTTTGAATAACATGTCCAATTTTTGTTAGTTTCACACATGGAAACTTAGTTTTATGCCACAGAAAAAAACAAGAGAGTTTTATCATGTCAATGTATAGAAAAGATTCTGCGTTAAACAACAGCAGTGCTGGCCATCTGGAAAGAAATGTACAACCTCTATAAATCTCTTTAGTTAGGGAAATGGGTGAGTTCTAGCCCCTGGTTTTTTCCTCTTAAGAATACCATGTGTGTCAGAATTAACAATTAAGTGGAGTGCAGAGCTCTCTGAGTGCCCTGAGCAGGCCAGCAGAGGTGACCAACCCTTGGAGCCTGCGCTGGCAGCACTGGGGCACTGATGCTGCCAGGCTTGGTGTGGTACAGCCATCCCAGAGAGAACAAACAACTTATACCACACCTAAAATCCACAGGATCTTGTGAGAAGAAGGTGTCACAGAAGTGTGATACTGACAGGTGAATTGTTATTGCCTGGCCACCAAACTGGATGTGGGAAAGGGTCACTCAGAGGTTTGATCTCAGCACACCAGTGTGGTCACTAAATACCACTGACAGTAGCTGTCATTTCCTGGACAGCAGCAAAGCAATGTGACCCTTTTTAAAACTACCCCATCAATTGGAAATCACTACTATGGTTATGTGGTTACGATTATTAAGATAATTAAAATAAAGCAAGTTAGTAAAAGATCCCATCAAGTTTGACCTTGAATAATTAGGTTTCTAATGCATAGTCAGGCTGGTAATAACAAGCTACCATGAAAACAGAAATTCAGAAGTTTTTCTTGCAGGCAGAATTTAAAGGAAACACTTTGCTTTCCCAGTGTATTTAATTTTCAATATGGAGTTTGCAATGAGCTGCTAATAATCATGCACTATGCCATCAGGGTTTTGCACCTATTTACATATAAATAGTTCAAACCTGACTTGGCTACCAATAGTGGTTAATTTAATTTATTGTCCTTTGGCAAGTGAATAGTCATTGGTTTTCTAGCACTTTTAACCTTAGCAAACCCTTGGGAAATAAAAATTAGATTGAAAGAAAATTACTACTGGTGGAGAACAGCAAGAAAGTGACAGTAGTATATATAAACCTCAGGCAGCAGTAGAATAAAGTGTCATATTATTGTAAGCTGTCTTCTAAAGTTCAATATTGCTTTCTTGATTTACACTTCCGTAATTTTTTCCAAGTAAGTCTTCTTGCTTTGGGGACTTTTGCATCTAACTTCATGGTTTTCAGCCAGGAAGAGGCATTAACCTACTTACCATTAAAAAACACATCAGAACTCATAAGCATCAGCCAGCAACCTGCAGCCAACAGCAGCTGAATAAGGTAACAGCTATTGAGCACTAATGAGTGAGTAGCAGAGTAACACTAATTGATCATCTCTCCTGTGCCACTGGTAGGAGAGCATCTTTGAAGGCCCCATTTCGGCCCCTGGGGTCAAATGAGGAAATAGAGAACCCTGAAGCATTGCTTTCCCACCTGGCACAGGCACACCTGGCTCCTGCCCTCCCTGGGAAGGCAAAGTGCTCTGCTGAGGTCCGTGATGGAACACTGCCATCGAGCCTGGATCATGAGCAGCAGGAGCCTGGAATAGGAACAGCACACACTGCACTCTTCCCATAGCAAATAGTTTGGGGGCAAAAAAAAAATTCGGAATTTCTGACAGCTTGGATGTACATGAAACTGCTGCACAATTTGTTTTCCTGATTTAAAAAAATTAATTATCTCAGATGGCAAGGAAATTAGAGGTTTGTTTTGTGAAGCTTTGTTGTCAGAGCCAAACACAAACTCCACAAGCACGGCAGCAGATTTAGAAAATGGGAAATCCTGAAACGTGGAAAAAATTTAATACAATTTTTATGTCAATACATTTTAAGTAAAGTATTTTTATGTCAATGTATTTTAGGTGAAGTATTTTTAAGCCACACGTGTGTTACCAGCAATGGGGTTTTTTTCATCCCACAGGAGATTTTTGTTTAAAAAAAGAAAATCAATAAGCATTGTTCAAGAAAATAAATTTCATTTTCAGCTTGGAAGTGATTTCCTTTTCTGCACTTCTCTAAAATCATATTTTGCACCTCAGTCACCTTCAGAGAATAATTTCCAAAAATAAACTTTTATATTCCTGAAGTTGAAAGCACAAACATATTGTAAGTACTCGCTCAAATAAACCAGTATTGTGTGCCTTGACATGATCCTTTACTGGTTTGGTTCAGGTGCTGTCAGCTATTTCAGCAGAGGATGAGTCACTGTGTGAAATGCAAATCCTGTTTCATTTCTCATCAGTCATGACTCACCCTGAAATGTATAAGATTTTAGCAAGTTGCTATATTATGCATTAGGTACTTAGGCTATTTGCTTCAATGATGCAGCATCACTTTTCCCCCTAACTTTGGGTGATTAAAATCCTCTGTGAAGCAGGAGAACATGAACAGTTCCTTCCCTTTTTACTGGTGGGGGCTGTGGCAGAGATCTCACTCCAAGGGTGCTCAGGGGGGGTGCCAGCATTTCCCAGGAGGAAATGTGGTGCCAAACACCACAAATGTGGTGCCAAACACCACCAGAGCATCCAGCCTGCTCCAAGCTCGCCAGAGGCAGCTCAGGGCCTCTGGGTAATTCCCACATTTTCAAATACAGCCTCACAGGATGGATTGTGCCTACACTGCTGAGTCATTTCTCAGCATGGAGCAGTTTGCTGCGCTTCTCAGCAGGACTCCAAACCTCTGCTGCTGCAATTTAACTGTGCCCAGCATCCAGAAAGCTTTACTTGGCAATACCTACACTGGGATCAAAGCATTGCCTGTACTGTGGTGTGGCCCTGGTTTAATGTTTTGGGTTTTGGGAAATTCCTTTCCCAGGAAACTTTCTGTAAACAAAAGAAATGTTTTTGTAACTGTACCTATGTTTATACATTCTTTCTCACAGGAGAGGTTTCTTGACAAACATCTGGTTTAACCAATGTGATTGAAGAGGTTTGCCTTTGTTTCAACAAACAAATTAGTCTGTGTAAAATACTGTATAAAAGAGTCACATCTCAAAAATAAAAGTTCACCTTTTCTAGCCTTCTGATCAAGAGTCTGTGTCATTGTTTGATGCTCAACAGCGACAACTGTGGTACTGGCACAATGGACCAGGAAAACTGGTCCAGTTCCTATGTTGACATTTGAATGGTTTTTGACTAAACACTTAATTTCCACTGAATCAACAGCCTTTCAGAAAATAAGCATTTTCAACATAAAGAAAATCTTGCTTTGGAAAATCTAATTAAGTTATTTCACCTGAAGCTAATGTGGTGGTGACCTGTTGTTGAACTGAACTGATATGCTTAATTCAAGATCACTAAGTGCAACAAGTATGAGCACCAGGGAACATGGTACTTCAAGCAACAGAATTTGTGTACTAAACTAACTCAAGAATAACTTTAATTTCATTTAATAGAAAATAAAATTTTCCTTAAATAGTAAATAATGCCATTTCCTAATCTGTTTTTAAACATTTTTGTTCTATTAGGAAATAAATCATTGTCGATCTTTTCAAACTATTTGGGTGGAAATTTTTCACAGGAAAGAAATTGTACATCCTGGTGAGCATTTTGGAAAGGAACTTAGGATTCCAATCCTACTGAAAGTAGCTGAGATAATCACCTGTGCCATTTTTTTCTGAAGAATCCGTTACATACAGGGGTTTGATTGCAGCATTTTGTCAGCAGCTAACAGTCCTGTTACTAGTTTGGCCTTGATACAGATGGTATGAGCCACAGCAGCTTCCAACTACAAGATTTACTACAAATTAGGATCTGAATGGAATGAATCAAACAGCAGACAGAGAGGATTATGAGTCTGTAGCTATATTCTGACATATATTGGATTACTAGGCTTTGCATTCATTAGGAAAGTTAGACTGGCATTTGCATGAATGTGATATATTGTGCAGTTCATGGAGGTCCTATAGGTAATAGGAGAGGGGGATTTATAAGCTGCTTTTTCTGATGAGCAGCTGTAGGTTTTGCACATTTTGCACACTTTGGCAGTGCTGGTGGTTTGTTACGCCAAGCACAGCTCTGATCCTCCTCACACCCTCTGCTCCCATTTGACACTGATGGGGCTGGGGGGCTCCCTGCACAGTACTTGGTAAAAAATAACCCCTGTAGTAACCAAAGGTTTTCATAAATTACATTGAGGGTCCAATCAGAGCTTCAGCTAAAATCCTGTGTAAAATACAATTCATATTGAGGTGCATGGGTAACACCACAGTAATGACAGGCAAGGTTGTAAGGTGAAGATGTGATCTGCACTCTGTTACAGGTAGTGGAATCAGTGACTCAATAAATCAGAATCTATAGGCAAAAAGAAGAGTCCTACCTCTCTATCTATTAATTTGCTTTCTACATATTTGGATAGATCATAGACTTAAATGGCTCCTGAAGTCCTTGGCTGTAGGTATCTTTAAGTTTGACTTGCACATAACAGAATTCAACACCATCTTAGGATCTCAAATACATTGATCTTCAAACTGAATTCTGATGAGGATGATTTATAGCCTTGAAAATCCTTTCACCCCCACTGAGGGTGGCATGGCAGGCAGGTAGACTCAGAGCTCCTCTGAGAAGAAACCTGAAGTGATTCCTGAGGAACAGCAGTGCTGTGTGTCCTGCCTGAGCACTGGAGCTGGAGCAAGTGTGATGGTGCTGAAACCACTGAGATGAAATAGCACAAAGCAGAGGGGAAAGCAAGCAAGGGGAAAACAGAGAAAACAGAAAACTGGAACCAAGTTCTGGGGAAGGATGAACACAGGACTAGACTGCTTAATTTTTTTTTAAGACTGCTGAATTATAAGCTGTTATTGGTGAAATGCTGCTCTTTTAGCCTTCAATATTTAAAGGATTTATGAAGGCTTATTATTAGGGACTACACTAATAGAGTCCTCATGAGCCCACTCTCCATCAGCCCATCTCCTGGTGTGGACATTTTTACTTTCTTTTCTTTCAAAGTTAGTAAAATAATAAAATAATAGAATCCCCATTTGCTTTAGCAAGCTAAAGGAGTAATTAACTGTGGGAGCAAGAGGCAAGAAGAAAAAAACCTCAAGCTTAAGCTTTTTGATTGCAGAGAGAAGCAGAACTATTATCAGCATTAATATAGAGAGATCAGAAGCCTCAATATGAAGGTATTAAAAATGCACACAATATTGATCAACAGGTTTACCACAATTATATAGTAGAAGCTAATTCAGCCAACTGTGCTTTCAGACTTTCTGGGTGATATATCTCCCAGCCCATGAAATATAGACTGATGCTATGAGTCCTGACTGACAGCTTCATTTGAGTAATTTGCCACAGCACAGTGACATTTTATTAAAGCTCACTCACTAGAAGACACTGAAATTAGTGGGGGAGACTCTTGCTTTCAGCAGGCTTTGGATAAAGTAATAGGTGTTATTTCTGATAAGATGGTGGGAGACCCTGTCAAATCCACAGCAGCAGCTCCCAAATTCCCAGTAAATGAAAATGAGTGGGAGTTGTGCACCTGAGTCTCCCCGTGTGCTTTTGAACACTCCACTTCTTTATAACACTAAACACTTGTCAGCATGGAATGTCAGGGGAGAAGCATGCACCTGTGCTCTGGCACATCTCCCCCAGGTAAGTTTAGTCTCTCTTGTTCCCTTCATCTTCCTACTCAAGTTTCCTTTCTCAGCCAAAAACTTTCTCCAGTCCCTCCTCTCACCTTAACCTCTCCGTGGTGCTCTTTGCTGCTGTTTCCACCAGTGGATCCAGGAGCTATTGCCCTGCTAAGCAAGATGACGTTTCTCTCTCATCATCATTCTCAGTTCCCAGACTCCTTCCCAGGCTGTTCAGCTCCTAGGATGTGGTACTGTCTATTCTGATTTTGGTCAGAAAGTGAATCCCTGAGAGCAAAGGAGACAGCCTCTAATCCAGTGCTTTGGGTACCCATACATCAGCCTAGAGTACCTCAAAAAGAAAAAACAATACAGGGAAGAGATTTGTGGTCCCCCTAGTCCTGCGCAGTGACTTGCAGAGCTGGTGCATCTTTACTCTGCTAACCTGTAAGACTCATGAAAGCCTGGAGCAGAGTATCAAGGATGTGAGCAAGCCATGGGGGCTCTTCAACGTCTCCCCCTGCTCTGGAGTTTGGCTGCTTGTGCTCCAAGGCAGCTTGGGTCTGACCTTGGAGCACAGCTTTGGGTGTGCCTGGTGTGTGCAGGAAGGCTGTGAGCAGCTCTGGCTGCTCCACCAGCCCTGCTGGGACCCGTGGGATGTGTCCCATCGCTGTGTGCCGGGACCCTGCCCCGAGGAGAGCTGAGCACACAGAGCAGCTCCAGGAAATGTGCCAGCTCAGCACCTCCTACAGCACTGCACAGGCATCTTTACCAAAGGCTTAAGGCTGAATCCATTCAGGCACTCAGCAGTGATGCCTTAAGTTTTAGCTTTCTTGTTTTTCAGATTCTGTGCTGCCTAGGGATGCAGTTCTGAGCCTCATATAAAGTGCCAGTAAGCTCTCTTCACAGAGTAGGTAGACAAAACAAATCCTTTTCCTGCTGAAGACCAAGGACAATTTTCAGGCTCAAAAGCACAAAAAAGGGTGGACTGAAGAGAGGAACAAGAAGGATGAGACCTCACAACCTGAAGCTGTAATTGGACAATTAAACCCCAATATGCAAATGGACCAAGACTTATAAAAGTGTAAGATCTCATGACTGGTTAGCCATTTTGTGACCCTTTTGGGTCCACCTTGGGTGTAGCCCTGGTCAGGCTCCTGTCCTGTCCAAGGTGTACCCTTAAAGGCCCTTCAATAAATACCTACTTTATTCTCTAGCTCTGTCCAGTCTCTGTTCCAGGTCAGCCTTCCCAAGGCATCAAAAGGAACATCCCTAACAGCCTCCAGCCAATCAAACCCATGTCCCAGAGAGCAAAACAGCCAGAGAGCTCAAGGATGTGTCGACAGAGCCTTTCCAGAATGCCAAACAATACACTTTTCTCCTCCATTCAGTTCTTGGGTCTTAACAGCAGTGACTACAATAACACAAAACAAACCAGCCTGTATAGTTCCAGTTTGCACAGTTTAACCATCAGAAGGGGAGGACTCGACAACAGGAAACAGAACAACACAAAGTATGGGCTATATACAAATCTGTAGATAAAAGAATCTGTAATAGTTTTCCATTCCTCTTTGGTTCACATTTCTGTTTACAGGCATTGCAACATTTTATGCTTTTTCATTATGAAATTATTGGCCACACTCACCTTTTGTTCCCTTTTATAATGCAGATACGTGGTCCTGATCTGTGCATTCTCCATCTCCTTGTGGCTTACAGTGATGCTGAAGTGCCATGGTTCCTTTCATTTAAAGCAAACTCAAGGCAGAACTTCATCCCTGAACAAGACCCAAAGGTCACTGAAATCAAAAGAAATATTCTGATCAATCCATCCCAGTGAGATCTGAATCAGTCCAGTAAAGAACACTTTCCATAGAAGTTAGCATAGGATTCACTCCCTTATCAAAAAGGCATTCCAAAGCACATTTGTTATTAATTCTTCTTCCTTCTTAATCCCATCCTAAATAGTTCCAATTTCACTTCATTTTCTCCTTGAGAAGTTAAAACTTCCAGAGGTTTTGAAGACACCCTTTATCAAAGGATTACTGGAGGCACCAGTGGAAATTTAGGCATCATTAATTAGACCAAGAGAATGAATTCCTATAAAAATTGCCCATCTGTGAGTGTTAATTTAGCAGCAAGTAGTTATTTTTCTCTGCTGGAAAGGTAGATCGAAAGCAAACTGAGAAAATGAAAGACACAAGAAAATAAGACAGGAAAAACAGTATGAATCTTATCAGTAGAAAATGTTAATTACATTATAGAGCTCTTAGTCACCTAAGCTTCTGTGTACAATAGATAGAACAGTCCAAATTATTCCTGCATTTTTTAAAAACTGTGACTACTATTCTATTTGTTACCTTTCTCTCATTATCTTTAACTGGAAAAATATCAAACACCTCTAATTTCTGGATATTGTTTTGCCACTTTTTACCTAATATCTTGTGTGCATTCTAATGAACACACATCCAGAGGTGTGTGCAGCCACGTGAAATGTGGCCACTGGTGGCTGTCCAACACTGATCAAAAGAGCTCCCACCGAAGTCTCAGGCTACAGGATATCAGCAATGAATCCTACATTCACACCTTCCCCAAGACATCATTACAGGCTCCTTCAGAGCAGAGGCCAGTAAGGTGCACGGGGGGCTGAGAAAAAATACCCCTTCAGAGCACAGTGGACTTCATTAGTGCTGTGGGTTTCACTGACAGACACAAACGCTGTTTGCCAAAGAGAATAAAAAGAGGTCTCAGCATCATCCCTCTCTCTGGCTTAATCAGCTCGTGTGGGAAGTGTTGCTGGACCTCAAAAAGCTAATTCCCATTTGATGATTCTGTATGACAGCCTCAGCAATGGATATTTCTGTGGCCAGGGACAGAAACACTGCATATGTGCAACAGCCCTTCTGCCATAGCCTGCTGCAAGGATGTTGCATGAAATATTAAAAAAGAAACCCTCATGCCTGGAGTCCTTACTGGGTCACCTCAGCCTCCAGCTACCCTGCCAGCTCAGTCTTCTCCTTGGGATGTAATTAAATAAGAGCAAAACGGTATGAACCTGCTAATGGCTTCACATTGCCCAGAAGGAAATCACTGAATTACCCTGGGGTGCCTGTGCTGATTAGAAATAGCACTGCCTTGATGGAGGCTCTTCATTTGGCACAGAGACTGGCAGTGTATGAGCACTGGAACTGAACAGCATTAGAGAAACCACCACAGGATATGCTGTTGCAAGGATTAGTGAAGGGTAAAAGGATCACGGACTACACACCCACTTCCTCCTGAAAAACCTCCAGACAGTCTGATCAAACTGGAGTTTGGGGCTGGGCTGAGTGCAGTTACCTGGGGGAAAATCAACGGGGCCCAGAGCACAGGCCCAGCTCTCAGGGGCAGAAACTGCAGTTTGTTCCATCAACACAGTCTGATGCATGCCGTGAAGACACTTTTTAGTCAAGCTCTAAATATTTGAAAGTTAGTAGAAAAAATTCTCCTTGGGCAAGATTATTCAACGTCTGCCTGTCTGCAGCTTAGTCACAGGATCTCCACCCTCCTCAGGCCAAGCCTCACTGCTTCCTCTCTGTTTCAAATCTCCATGGAAATCTCTGTCAAGTACTGACGGCATGAAGATGCAGTTTATCCTTAACCTGCACATGACTTGTGTTTCCAGAGTCTCCAGAAGATGATCAGCTGTGTTTAGCGTGAGCAGCTGCTCTCCTGAGCCCTGTGCTCCTGCAGTGCTGCTGAACCAGGATCACCAGTGGTACTCAATCCCCAGCCAGATGGCTCCCCCCTTACATTTGTCATTCAGCTGTCCCTTTTCCTGACAGCTACAATTGGTTTTCTGGGCTGTTAATGGTGGAATTTGGTAATAAAGTGCATGTTATTTGATTCTGAACAGGCAATTAGACTTCCTCATTTCATTTTTAGGGTTTTAACTGCCTGACTTGACACTAATGTGAATCAACCAGCATCCCACTCTGCTATGCCACTACCGTTAATGCCAGTGCAATGTGCACAGTAATTTTGATATAATATATCACTGGCAGCTCATCTCCATATCATTCACCTGGTTTTTTACCCTAAATTGGTCTTATGGTAGGATCACACATTCCCTAATTAACAGCTTCTTTCCATGGTTACTAATGAGTCTGTTGATACCACTTCTTCAGGCTGCTTCTATTATAATAAAGTCTGTAATTCAGCTCCCACTGTCTGCTATAATTAAGATATAGATGTCACTGACTTTCACTTAACAGAGACATAGTCCCCTGGATGATAAGTGAGGAAGAAAAATGCTTTGTCTTTTGATTCTTTCTTCATTGTGAATGGCAGGACTCTGGGAAATGTCTTTGATAAGGGACAGGAAGTGAGACTGATAACTGAAATAGCAGCACCTGGCAGGAGAACAGCCTTGGACTTTTGTAAAGAAAAATGAGACTAAGGCAGAACACAGTGAATTTCTGGAGGCACAAACTGTTCACAGAGAAGATTTACACAAATCACAGGAGAACACAACACTCACATTCAACAAGACTTGTCAGGTTCACCTATGGCACTTTCTGCAGCTTCACCAGGAATTAGAAACAGTCAGTTGTGTTCATTGCATGTTTTGAAGACAGTCTGGTCCAAAACTTAAACAAAGAAGGTAAACTTATTTAGCTTTCATCAAGTCATGAAGTGGTTTGGATTGGAAGAGACCTTACAGATAATCTCATTCCAACCCCTCTGCCATGGGCAGGGACACCTTCCCTGGACCAGGTTGCTCAAAGCTCTGTCCAACCAGGCCTTGGACACTTCCAGGGATGGGGCACCTCCCTCAACCTGCTGGCCATGCTTCTTTTCATGCAACCCAAGAGGTGATTGGTTTTCTGGGCTGCAAGCACACATCACCAGCTCATCCACCTTCAAGTTATTTTTGGCAGGGTTCCTCTCCATCCATTCATCTGCCAGCCTGCATTGATATTGGGGGTTGCCCGGTATCAACAGAAAGCTTTGTCAGTCTTTGACAACTCTGGATCATGGAGGTGAAGATTTTCTTTATGGGATAGGCCATGAGAAAAGGCAGAACACAAAATGGGAACACAAGGTCTGCTACAGAGGGTTCTTCAGTAAACTCCCCAGTCTCTGTGCTCTTCAAAGCCATGTCCAAGCTAATCCTTCAGGAGGCTGGGAAGGTGGAAATCTATAGCATTTGACTATCAACAATCCAAAAGCTATTCAGGACATAGCATTAATACAAAGGACGTGTTCTATTCCTCGTAAAGGTCTTGTATCTTCTGATTGTGTTTGTTTACAAGAGGGGAACATGTTTACAAGAATAAAATATACACTTCACAAGAACAGATTCTATGTCAGTGTATTTCCTTTGGGGCTATGCAACATTACTACAGGCATAAAGTTCTATTATTTCTTAAATTTAAAACAACACCTTCAAATTCCAGACTCTATTTTAAATATTAAAGCCGAAAAATAGAAACCAATTTAAATAAGAAATACTGATTTTATACTTCGTATGTTTTTTGAAATGGAAAAACTCAACCTTTGAGCACAGAATGACAGTTTAAAACTGGGGCTGATTAAGCTGTCTCTTAGAAGCTGAACAGGCAGTAGCACTTACTGTACTTAATCCATCAATTACACACAACCAAGTATGCAAGTGGTGTAAGAGTCCATAAATAGTGCTGTAGTGTCCTCCTCCAGAGACCCAAAATGGGACAGAGAATAGTCCAACTGAAGTGTTTTCTGACAGTTACCAACCAAAAAACTGAGCAGGCATCTCCACACCATGGTCACATCCTCCTCTGCAGTGGCTGCACAGCCTAAGGCGCTGTGCTACAACCACACTTCAGGATAAAGATACTTTTGTTTGCAAAAGTGTTCAAGAGTAAAGTTGCTCTTCTGGTAAAAGTGTAGTAACTGGCTGATAAAATCAAAGAGGCTCCAGACAATCCCAAAGGGCCAAACTGAGGTGGTGTCTTCCTAAAGCATTTCTGAGGCAGCTGAAAGAATGCAGATTTCCACACTCCAGGAAAGCTTACTGCCTTCTCTGGAGACTGGTGAGCCCTTTTGGTACAACTTTTATTCCTACCTCAAGCTGCTTCTGAAGATCAATGGTTTTGCTGTCAGACTACATGAAATGGCAGAGATTTTTAACTTTTTTTCTTCAGATCCTCAAAGAATGAGACAGCCTTAATTCTCCATTGGCTTTATTTCCTCTCTTCCATTTCCTCCACCAGGGGGGAGAAAAAAACCAACCCAAAACACCAAAAACATGTTCCACGTTATGACAGCCCTCTGTGTCCACGCTACAGTCTCTTCATCAGACCAGCCCCCACTTTGGTTACACACTTGCAGGAAATGACTCCTGGTGAAGGAAAGAAAAATCTTCACTTTCGTAAATATTCCTATTTTAAGGGGCAGATCATCACATCTGAACTTAAGACACTCACAGGGGCTATAAACAGGAAAATAAAAGATTTTGTGGCCTTGGTATCCTGTAGGCAGGATAAATCCTTCCCATTACACAAGATCCTGGCTAAAGTCATTACTTGCTGTTCAGAAGTCTTACAGCATTTTTCATTCTTTGCTAAATTTATCACACTAAATCCCTTCCCTATGATCAAAGTCTTCTGGGATACAGAAGCTGAAAGATATAAAAGTGCTTTGATCCGAGGGGACTCTGATGAAAACAGGCTTCACTAGTACAACCTCTTAATTGTTACCATAACTCGGCATGATACTATCTCAATGTCATCAGCAACAAAAGACTTCTCAACAGGAAATACTGATTTAGGGGATCCACCTATTAGCTCATATGCATTCAGAGGTGTTGCTGAGAAGGGCAGCCTTGTTCATAGGTTCCTCAAAATAAATAATTTTCCAACCTCTGTGATTTTTTGAATACAGATCCTTCTGTATTCCACCTTGACCAGAGAGTAAAACACACCTGCGTGGCACCACTTCACATTTTAAACAGCAAGGCTCGCTTCCCAGTGGAGGTCCCGCTCAAAAATCAATTATATCAATTGGAAACAACAGAGGAGTTAATGTAATTTTTATTTTCCCTTGCGTCCTAGAAACATTCAAGGGATACAACATCAGCTGAGGGGAGAGAGCAGCGATCAACAATATAAAAATCAGCTTGTCAGTCTAAGATACTTGTCTATCGATCACTTCCATAGCCAGACAATATATTCAATACCAAACTGAAAATGATAATTCAGATAGGCATTCCCCAGTTGTGCTATTGCTTTCCATTGCATCCCTGGCATTTTTTAGCAGATATTTTAATTATGTAATTTTTGCAAGGACTTCCTGCATTTCTGTGTACATTTCAAACAGGAGAGACAGAACCATACAGAACAAAAGTTTTTACATCATTAGAAGATGGGGCAAATTTCAAGGTGGTTCATTCATTTCTCTATGGAAAAACTAAAAATTTGCTGCAGACCTTCCAAACACTTGCTACCAAATCATTCTACAGAGCTGCTCCTGCACATCCTCCTCCCTTTTTTTCCACATCAGCTCCAGGGAGGTGCAGCAGCTCTGCAGGGTCTGCACACTCCTGTGACCTGAGCCTGCCCTTCCACAAGGCTGCAGGGAGCTCAGAGCACGGTGGGACCAGACTCTCCCTGCCCTGGGAGGTAAAGCTGGGCCTGTCTCACCCTGCCTTACTCTCCTGGACACCCCAGGGAGCCAGCCTAGCTTCCTGCTCACACACACTCAGGTTTGCTGGGAAGAGGAGGCTGAACACATCCCAGCCTTGGACGTGCTGCCCTTCAACGCCTAAGCTCCTGCCTAAGCCGACAGAAGCTTCCTGGAATCCCCCTGTCTTTTTCACCTGCACCAGCAGTTCTTCTGTGTTCGAGTGACACCTTTTTTTTTGTTAAAACAGTATTGCTTTCTGATGGGAATATTAGTAGATGACATTCCCCGTGCCCGTGCCCCCTTCAGGTGCATATGGAGAATATCTCGTGTCAAACCAGCTAATTATGCCACTATTCCCTTGTTGTAGATAACAGCAAAACTTCAATTAAAGCTTAGCCCTTCTTCATGATACTTTTAGCATAATTTCTGAACAACTGCATTATCCCAGTAAATGCCTGAGTTTGATGAGACACAGGTGGGAATTAAAAAGTGATATTTTCCCCCCCCCCCATCACACTGGGAGTAAGAAGCCAAACCTCTCTGTGCTGTGAAAAATCTGCTCTTCCTTTTCTGAAATGTCATCTCTAGAAATAATGCCCAGCTAATTGTTCCTGAATGCCAGAAGGAAAACAGTTCAGCATTTTCTGAGCACAACTAAGGACACACACAGGGCAGCACTGCTGAACCCTAGGGGAGGTATCAGAGCCTGCACTCCCAAAGTGCTCACACCCTCTCAGACAGGAGCTGCCACCCAGGAGCCCCAGCATGGGAGTACTGAAGTTCTTGTGTCTGAATCCATTCTCCTCTCACCACTATTTGTTAAACACTACAACAAAAGAGAAACTTTTGTTTCTTCCATCAAACTAAAGATGTTTGTCACGACCCACTTCAGTCCACTGAGATCTGATCCCAAGGAGTGTGGAGAAAGACCACAGGGGAGATTTGGTGACAAACTTGGGAATGATGTACCAGTTGCATTTTGAGCACAGAAACATAACGGTGCTTCAGTAACAAACAATACTCATTTATGGCAGCTTTTTTCTGTCATAGCTCTGAAAGCATTTTCAAAGCAATTATTATCCCAGCTTTGTTTTTTTGGGAAGAAGTGCACTGCGTACTGAGGACCAACATTTCCAAACTGGCTACTGATTTTTGCAGTGCTCCTGTGTTTGCCATGTTTGAGAGCCCAGCTGGAGCTAACAGACCTCATCTACCAAGAGCACCAATTACACACAAATCCCACTGAGTCATTAGGAGCTGAAGGTTATCAGCATTCCTAAAAAATTAATTAAGGAGAACAAAATGAATTTGCTGTGATAATTTGGACATGCAAAAATAACGGATTGCTGTGGAAAAAGCAGGGCCCACCTCTCATCCAAGGTCACACAGTACATTTATTGCACCAGAGAGAACCAAATCCAGGTCTTCTAACAGTGTCCAAAGTGATGTATTTATATCCATGTTTATGGAGTAGAACTGTATGGAAACTGGACTAATGATTCAGCCGTGGGCTTTGCAGTATCATGTCTCCCGAGCATAATTTGAATGACACTGATGAAACATCATCATCTCTTCATAATCATCCCTACCGCTGTGGGCTCTGGAGTACACCAGAGATATTTATGAGCCCAGTTAGGAAATACACATGGGCTTCTTGTCTGGCCAATGAAAAATCAAAGTAACCACTACCAGCTCCCTTTTTTTTTATTTTAATGGTTTCTTTGAAGCATAAAATCATAAAAGGAGGAGGGAAAAATATTTAAAGTAGGCTGAAAAGAGAGACAGCAACATAGTTTACATACATAGGTGTGGTTTTCTAGCAATTAGCAAAAAAATGTCAGAACCAAACATCCAATAACTAGTTTTTTTTCCCCTTAGTGCTATTTAAAACATACATAATATTATTTCCTGATGGGTCTACTCCAGGTGTTTCTACATAAGCAGGGCTCCTGTGAAATAGGATTTACCAAATGGACTACTGATGAAAAGCAAAGCCAACACTTAGTTGTTTTTTAAGTTCCTGAACCTGGCATTTTCAGACAAATATCATGGAAATTTTGAATGAAGAAAAATTAATACTAAAGGTCAGATAAAATAAAGAAACACTAAGAAAATGTCTGAAAATCTGAGCATCAATGTTTAGAACTCAAATAACCTTCCTCCAACTGACACTTAATGATCCACAAATAGATTTAAAGAGACTTCCTCATTTAGAAACACCGAAATATGAGTAAAAAGGAAATGAACGGGTAAACTTTCACTCTATTTGCCCTTTTCTATTCATAGTTCCTTTGCATAAAGCTGTTTACATGTAAGCCATTACACATTTTATATTGTCCATCATTAGTATTAAAATTGAAATTAATATTATAGTTTTAATATTAATATATTGAAATGTTATATTATTGAAAATATTTTTATATTATTAATTGAAATTAATATTATAATTATAGGTCACATGCTCATCTGCTATAAATTAGGGTAGCTATCGAAATAAAGGATACAGACAAAGTAGCACTGAACACTAAAACAATAGTGTGCTCTGTCTTTGTCTGTCTGACAAAAAGTGTGCTGGAAATATTCTTTGAAATAAGAGTGAGAAGATCTGTTGACAAAACAATCTTTTTCTACAGAAAAGGATCAGTTTCCTTCACCAAAATATATCCATTGAGACTAATCCTCACACAGCAATAGAACAAATGCTACATGAAACTACACCTTAAACATTTGGTATATTCACAAAAATGAAACCATCCAGACTAGCTAAGAATGCAAAGTTGAAAACAAAGCAAGTGTGTAACAGAAGCCAACAGATACTATTCTTTCAGAGTGCTTGAGAAAGCTGCCCAGAAATTGATTTCTAGAACAAAACTGTGTGTATACACCAGAGACTTGTGCTAAGACATCCTTCTGCATTCCTACTGAACTCGCTGTTGTGTTAACCCATCTTACACAGGGAGGAACTTTATGACAAAATAACGCAAAGCAACCTACCTGAAATCACTCCGTCCTGGGAGCAGAGGTAGGAACCAAATCTCTTCCTTAGTCCCTACCAGTGCCCCACCAGTCCCCACCAGTCAGCTCTCCAGCACTGACGGCCCTGCCACTTTCAGTCATATGTTTTGCGGAGTGCAAATTCTGCTGGAGAGATCATTAATTTCTCACTGAATACTGAGACCACCAGTTCATAAAGCCAACATCATGGCCTGGTTAGCATCAAACCTCTTGACTGCTCTGCTAACATGGTACAATGCATTTACTGCAGCTGAAAAGAAAACTGCAACATCTAAAGCTGGGGGTTTTTTTTAATTTAGGTTCAAATATTGGCCCTGTGCCTTGTCAACAACATACAGACATCATTGTTTGAAGCCCTGGGTCCAGAGAGCCCAGCCCCAAGACCTTTCTCTGAATGGGCTTCCAAACCCTACCAGTCAAGTCCCAGCTTCCCAGCTATCCCAAGGAATATCAGATTGTCTGTAAATTATACAGGAAAATCCCATTTTCTATAGAGCTCACACACTATACCCACTCCCCCTGGGTTGTTGCTCACTTCTGTGCTGCAGCAGCAAGAGCACAGTCTGGAGCACCAGTCTGTGCCATGCTTGTGCTCTGCTTGGGGAAGAGGTCATTGGCTTTATATGTTTTAATGGAGTTTCATCTATAATTGCAGCCAGCAGCTTTATCAGACACCATATCCTTTTGTTTGTCCCTCTATACACTGATAAATTTCACTCTTGACCCTAAGTTGGTCAACATGTGTAAGAAACTTTTTTTGTGTCAGATCTCCCTCAAGTGCTTTTTTCACCAAGTCCAGCAGGGTGTGATGGTGTAAGAGAGGAGCCCAGCCTCAGTAACAACCTGCTATTTGTGTTTTCATGCAATCACATCTGATTGCTGGTTACTGCTCCTCATTCTCCATGGCTGCAGAACTGCAGCCTCTGAACTTGGCTATTTACAAACAGTGATTTAAGCATCACCCAAAACTTGAACTTCCCCTTAGCAATCTGTTTCCATGAGCCACAGCTGCACACACAGGTGCCCCTGCAGACCATCCCCACATTAACCAGCCTGCCCAGCTCTGCTCTCTTGCACTGCCTCTTGCTTAGATCTAAATTGCAGAGCAGACCTGACAGATGCACAAAGCCATGGGGTGGCCTCAAAGAGGTACTTGAAACCAGACCTATGAAATCACAGACAGCCAAACTCATGCTACTTGTGGATTAATTGAGCTTATAATATTTCCCTCCAGGTTGCCTCTGCTCCCTCTGGTAACCCCCTTGATTTTTCAGCATGAGGCATTCTTTTCCCAAGCAGCTGCACGCAAAGACCAAAACAAAGGCAGGTGCTGGTTATTGTCTTGGGGATTTTTTTTCCTGAAGAAGAATATGAGGTAAAAATCCAGCTAATAATTTGATGAAAGAGGTGATGGAAATTACAGCAAAGAGCGGCATCAATCCATAGAAAGCTCTGCAGTGTTTTCATTCCAAACTCACTTAATCAGGCAATGCAGAGTGTGTGTGTTTTTCACAGGTACTCTTTTAGCCACTCAGTTTTCCTCCATCAGGTGTTAGTGGCACCCATTTCTCCTGCTTCTGTTTTGGATGTTCCTCATATTTTTGCATTGCTCTCCAAAGAATGGCCAGTCACCTTAAGTCTTCAGATGTGTCTTTGTCTAAGCAATGAGTACCAAGTACCTGTTTGCAAAAATAGACCTGAATGTGTGACAAAACACAACTGTACAGAAATTTTTAAATTTCTAAAATTTTTAATTTTTGATTTTCTTAAAGCCATTATTATCCTAATAACAAACCGAACCTCTAAAAGGGAAGAACTTCTTTCCTGCTGTAAAACACAAAAACCCTTTGAAAACAGTAGTCTGTACTTCTTCTTTGTTTCTGTTTGAGAAAGATTTCTTTTTCCCAATTTCAATATGAGGCCAAAAATCTCATTCAAAAGAAAAGCTGTTTTTTTCAAGTCCAGTATATTCTGTCACATAAAAACACCAATGAAATCTCCTGGTTAAATACTAACCTTTGCTGAAATCCTTGAATATTCCTGTTAGGTCCAAAGAGTAAACTCCTTGGAAGGCTTTTTGCTATTGGTGTTGCTACAGGCAACCTCTCTATAGAAACATCATGAAAGGATGAACAGTCTGGTCAGTGAAATGTTTTGCTAGTAGATGTGACACCAAGAAACTCATCATTAGACGTGCAGGTGAACTGTTTTTTAACAGCCAGAGGTCTCTCAGGCAATGCAGTTTCCAGCACCAAGGTGCAGGTGCAGGGTGAGGCAGCACAGGCAGCTGAGACCCAGCACTGACCCTCAAACCCCAGAGGCTCCACTCAGCTCAGCTGGGACAGGACTGACCCCAAAGCAAGAAAATGCCAAATTTACTACTGGGTGCTTGTTCCCAAATTCATCCTGCCTTCCCTTGGCTGATCAGTAATGTCCCAGCCTTCCAGAAACCTGTTTCTTTCAAATCCTTCTATTTCCTGTATAAAATTTTTTATACAAGAAGCAATTAAAGTCTCATAAAAACAAAACTTCCCAAACATGAACTGCTCCCCATGCATAAAATGCCTTACTCTTAATAAAATGTGGCGCCTGGCATCAATAAAAGAGTGAATTCTATTCCAGTTTAATGAAAGGGAAACACATTAAATGTATTCTCCAGTATTAAACACCTTTCCTTTCTGTCGGAAGAGCTCTTTTCCCACTTGCTGCTTTAATAAAACATGGCAAGAGGCACTATGAACAGCGGTGCTGCACGCAGGAATGCTGGGCTGTCTGCAGGAATGAACATTCCATCAACCCCTGCTCCCACAGGCAAGGAGACAAAGGGCTGTGACCAAAACCCCTTCCTTGGCCACGGCTGGCTCAAGAAAATTCTCCACACCCTGCCTGTGTGGGGTCTCTGCTCTGCAGGCAGGAGGCAGAGCCAGGGCATGAGGCTCTTCCATCAGCACAGCCCAGCAGGCACAGGAGCCCCTTGCAGGCGCTGCACACACACATGAGCAGGGTGCACTCACAAGTTCTGTCTCCCAACAGGTGTGAGGGAGCCCCAGTTGTCCTGCAAGCCCAGTGCTCCCCCCCCAAGTCCCCCAAAACTCCACCGTGGCCCCACAGAACACTTCTAATATTCACAGATTTTCCTGCTTGCTGAAGATATTGTGACAAATAAAAGGAGTTCCCAAACTTAGCCTCTTTTTAGAAGCAACTCTTTTCTATAACTGCTGCTCACAGGAATGTATGAATTTTGCTAGCAGAGTTTTGAGAACTGCTTCCCAAGTGAACATCATTATTTAAAAAATTAAGTTTTAAATGCAAGAACATCCTTATCATTTAAAATACAGTTTACTCATCACATTGGCAGTGATACTTGTCAGTGTTCAGCAGCACAGTGGATAACTAAGAATACTTCCTATTTGCAGAGAAAGAGACGTATCTGTTGTCAGAAATTATTAACTGATGTTAAAACTTAAAGACCTTCATTTTCTACCTTTCAAATGTTCTTTGTCCTAAAATACAGTTTGGTGCTTGGAAATGTACTTGCATATGTTGAGGCTAACACAGCTCCAAGTATGGCACTGTTCCCAATTTTGCCATACTGATCTTTGTAATTTGCAATTCCTTTCCCGGAACATCTCATCTCAGTTAAGTTTTATCTAGAGTCCTACAGTATTTGGGGCAGCTGTTGAAACTTTTTACTGAGACTGATGTGATTAGTTGAGAAGCTCAGTTCCTTCCTTATCAGTTTCTAGCCCTCAAGGATGCTGAGGAAAGGTTACACAGAAAACTCACGTGCAAGCTGAAAGTTCAGAGGCAGAAAGGTTTCTCAAAACCAGGTGAGCATTAATCGCTGCCTGTAATGGCCCACTCCCACTGACTGCTCTGCACTTTCAAAACATAAATTTGCATCAGGCAGAGCTGCAGAAACCAGAGGTTCCTGACTATGAGAGAGGACAAGGAGTAGCAATGGCTCTTTAGCAGAGAAGCTGATTGCAAGTGAGTCTCAGAACTTGCTGGGCTGGAGATTCAGCTGCCCCTTCACTTTCTTTTTCCCTTCAAAACTAACTCAGGCTTCTTTTGATGTTTTGGCAAAGGTTATTCCCTCTGGAAATCAACTGCTCTGCTGAAGCTGTCTGAACAATTACCCTGGTCCTGCTAAGGACTGCGGGAAGCTGCTGTTACTGAGGCTGCCTCTGAGATGGTTGCTGGGGTTTCCATACCAAGCAATGGTCTCGTTCCCTTTTAAGTGTTCTCTTTGCTCCCTCACCTTTTATATTCCCTTTCTTGCCCTGGCAATGTTGGTTGTTTCCACCAGCAGCCCTCTGTCTGCTACAACCATCTGCACGTCTGAGGCTGGGAGAGCTTCCAGCTGTCCCAGAGGAGATGCTCAAAGAATGATTCTATTCAACTCTGAACTCACCTAAGTCAGGTTACCTATGACAAAAGATCAACATTTATTATTCTTAGAGGGGATTTCTCTTGCAAAAAATCTCAGAGGCTTTCAAACTTTATTCTTCGGATCATTTGACCTTTTATATTTATTACACTGTATTTTTCATCTCTCAGCCAGAGATACCTCTGTTCAGTCAGTTCCTTGGAGTACTCTAAAACCAGTAACAAAACATAGTAAATGATCCTTAAAATTACTGCCATGCTAACTAACAAATGCTTTTACCTATGTCTGCAAGAGTGAGTTCGTGATCTTGGGAACCACAGAAAATAGCCATACTCCTCTATTAGTCAGAATAAAAGTTGAAATAACAATAGTCTCAAAATTCCTTACCAAAAAACCCAATCTACTTGCAGTTCCCTGCATTCTACCTAAGAAGCAAAACATATTCAGCCACAGTTTAACTAAATTTTCAGGCCAGTGATGGCTGAGAAATCTCTAGCTTTTCGCTGTACCATAGACTCCAAATATGAGCCACATGTAGCAAGGGTTGGAAGCACCCAGCACCAGAATGGATGTTATTTCAGGAACGTGCTGCATGCCCAGAGAGCTGGCAGGTATTTGAAAAAATGCTCTAGAAAGTGTGAGCTTCGAAGTCCACCAGGTAAAGGGTCTAGAAAGTGCCAGGTTTTCAGATCACAGAAGTATCTTGTAATTGCATTGAGGCCCATTTCTCTGCCACAAACCCCAGAGGCCTGTGACTGTGCAGTAACCTGAAAGCAGCAGATGCTGCTGGATCTTGCCGGGTAATTTTTTCCCTTTTACATTAAAAATAGAATACGACTTTTTTTTCTTACACATTCTGGTGCTATTTCATCCAAGTAATTCTTACCATTTGGAATGCAGCCCCATGTGATAGGCTCATTAGCCTGACAGCAAAACTAGCAAGTTCAGAATAGCACAGTGGAGCACGTGTTGCTTTTCTCTGCAGATGCTTCAAAAAATAAATGACAAGAGCCCAAATCCTGACCCCAGCATGCACTCAAAATTAACTAAAGGAATCTTTCCCAAAAACAGAAGCTCTTGTATAGCCTGTCTATTCTAGGATTAGATCACAGCAGCAGATCAGTAATTTCCTCCCTTTTTGTTCTTGGTTCCAGAGGAGCCCAACAAAGGCTGAACACCCTTTCCCCTTAGCACCCCACCTCTGGGACTCCTGTGCATCCCCCTCCTGCTGCCACCTGGCTCCCCAACAGAAGGGCATTTCTACATTAAAACTGTGAACTTTGCCCCTGGACTCTGGCTATGTTTATCTCCTTAAAAAGTTGGCTCCAGCTGTCTGATGATTTGGCTTGCTGGCATAGAAGATACGAGCTGGCTTGAAGACTGTGGTAAAAAGGGATTAGACAGTGTCTTCATTAATTACAACAGAATTAGTTCAAGGAATCACTGACTAGGCACAGCAGGATTTCTAAAGATCAGATATACAGTTTATCCTTGAGAATTACAAATAACTAGAACATCTTTTTTATGCAAAAGAGTAATTTGAACTTCTTCAGAACTTCAGTTTGTGAGCTGATAAAGGACGAGCCCTTGGACACTGCAGGTACCAGGGATGCACAGGACAAATCTTTGCACAGTTTAATTCCCAGGGTCACTGCACACTGACACATTTTGCCAATTTGCAGCTGCTAATAATAAGCTCTATTTGGAGAAACGATAGCACGCAACTATATTAAAATTCTCACCTTTTTGTAGAAGGGGGGTGTTCTTAAGTTAAGGATCCTCTGTAATACCATGTGGTGTGAATTCCAATACAAAAATAATTACTGTGATTTAGCTTCTGTGCTCTCTACCCAGAGATCTATGGCTTCTTATCTATTATATCTTTAATATAAAACAAACTTTTTTCATTCTTACTGGCTTCCTCCACAAGGCATTCTATTTATGAGGCAGTTTTAGACTTATAATTTAATCACATGAACAGATTTTGCCAATTTATGGTCAAGCCCCATGACAATATACTTTTAGATTGGAGCTTTAAACAGCTCCAAGAAATGTTTATCCTGCCAATGAAGAGTTTAAGCCATGCACAATTTATTTTTAACTTACTTGTATAACAAGGGCAGGTAAAGGGGATGCAAACCATTTTCACATTAATTATGAATACTGCATTACACACACAAGGTTGCATCTTCAGCTTTCCAGGCTCCCATGATCTCCCCGTGTGTTTGCAACTCAGAAATTTTAGCTTGCTTTATGTTGTTCCAAACCAATCTTATGAAAGTAATCTTTCCTGCTTTCTTCTTTTATATAGGCTCCAATCACTCAAGCAAAATTGTTTTCTTTTAGTTTATACTTCGTCTTTTACTATAATTTGATAAAGCCTGTTGGGCTAAAGTTCTATAAGTAGGATATATTATCTAACCTTACCAGGCCATTTTCCTCAGACTATTTCATATTGGAAAGAAAAATTCTAGTTTAAGTACTCATTTCAGGAAGCTTAAATATAGGTATATTATGCAATAATAACAAAATATATCTTAACAGTTTTATGTTGGACAAATACTCAAAGCATTTATTCACTTTTGTTATAATCCTAGCAATTTAGTATTTCTGATTGCACTGGCTTCTTTCAAGCAGCCAAGACTGAAACGCAGCAGCATGACTAAGAAGAATTTATGCTGGGGACTGGTGGCACTTGCAAGGTACAACATTTTAAAAACAGAAATCGTTATTATAGATTGATAGATAGATATTCTAGAAACAGATATTCTACAATAATTCCTTTCAATGGCGGGTACAAAATAACAGGAAAGAGCCTAAATTGTAATAGTTTCATTAAAGAAAAAGCTAACATATAAACTAAGAGAATACAGAAACTGAGTACTGGTTTATAGAAACTACATGATCCATGTTGAAAACCTGTTTGGTGAGATTAATGCTAATTCTGATCAACTCTGAGAAAAAGCAGAACAGGCTTAAAACATCCAGCATACTCCTCTGCCAACACATTTGTACAGTTCCAGATGAGGGCAGGACAAAGACTGGTATTTTTTCATTCTCTGGAAAAATACCTTCTCTCTTTCCAAAGGGTGGTTTGAACAAAGGGACCTTACCAGGCATCCTGCAGCAGACATTTGTAAGGCTTCCCACATGCCTTGGGGCTCCTGCAGCATCTAAACTTGAATTTCATGTTGTTACTCTCTAGATTTATTGCATAAAAATTTAATAGGAATTTTATTTGATATCTGAAGGTACCTTGGTGTTATTTATTGCCTAAAAATTTAGGACTGGGTGTTATTCTTCTGAAAACTGTTTCCATTCCTTGCATTACCTGGGCCACACAGATTTGTCCTCCAAAAGGGGGCCTGTAATTTACTCCCCTGGGTAGAGGGAAGGATGCAAAGCAGGGACAAGACTTTAAGAGACAGCAACTAAATAACAAGAATGTGGTGATGCCATACTTTTAATTATCCATGTACAAAAGAACAGCATTTCCAACAACAGATCAACTAGCTCAAGTATTTAAACAGGAAAATATATATAGGAGCCAGCAAAAATGGAAAGGAGATGTGGACAAAATCTAATTAATAGACAATAAATAACTACCTAATTTAATTGTAGATTCTTTTCTTGCATTTCATCATCTCAGGAAGTATTTGCAGATACAAGTGTAATTTAAAACTGGATACTGTAATTACTTATATCTCACAAGGAATGCAGGATATCCAAAAGTTAAGACTGGAGCCATCTCTTCCTCTTCAAAAGCTCAGAGAACATCACATATCACATGCAATTCCTGCTGAGCACCCTGCACCCCATCCATGTCAGCTGTCCACTGGCACTGGCAATATGTGGAATAATGCTTTGAAAACCCAAGGCTCTTCAAGAGGCCATTTTCACACCTTCTCCAGCACACTGGGAAACTCATCAACACACATCCATACCTGTAGCTGCTGCACACTGGAAAGGTTTGACATTTGGGAAATTTCTCTTGGCATTGGCATATTTTTTTAAAACATACTCTCTGCAATTTAGTGCCCGAAGTTTATCATCAGGTGATTGCTTTCACTGAGGTTTTGATGAAACTCTAGATGGTTCACGGCACAGTCATTTCTCCTTGTTAGTATTCTATTCCCTTCTAGAAACCAGACAGTGTTTTGAAAAGAAATTGGTAGACCGATTTATAAATTCATTAATTAAGGTAAATCTTATTCTTTGGCATATGGGGAACAAAAGCAGCTGGCTGAAGTCAAATCCTTAATATCATATGTTCCCTCACTGTACATTTACCCACTGCATTATCCAGGCAAGGCAGGGTCAGAATAAGCTGGAAATCAAGATGGGATCAGCTGCATGCAGCAGACAGCAGCTGTCACTTCAGCAAAAGTCCCCTTTCTGATGATACAGCATTTGAATAGCTGTGGAAACTCCAGGGTAAATGTCAGCCAACCTTTAGTGATTAGTAACTACTGGATTCTGACATCAGTGACATGGTTATGTGACAATGGACCAATTTATCTTAGATTCCACACGAAAGATCAGAAGTCCATGGATTCTGATATTAGCTCATCAGTAAATTGTCATGACAGTGATACTAGGAAAAAAAATCCCACAAGCTTGCACACAGGATGAGCAAGATGCATTTCCTGAAATGACTGTTTCAGTGAAAAAATAAATACAAGCAGTAAAGGGCATCAGACCTAAAGACATGTACCAGCCAGCTCCTCTAACAAAGCCTTTGTTTTTCTTACTTAGCAGCACTGCATATAATTTCAGCTTCATTCTCCTTTTGAGATGAAGACTGATGAATAATCACAGTGAGAAAAGAACAAATATATTCAGAGCCATTTCAGCCACTTAAAGCCCAGAATTTTGCCCCAGCTGTTTGCTTTCAGCAAATATTTATGAGCACTGTGTTTTGTTCAGACAACTGCTTGTTGAAAGCAAAGCCTGGGACTGTATCTGAGACTCATTTAAACAGCAAACTAAATTTGTTTGGGGAAATTTAGGCAGAAATAATTTACAAAATATATATTGCAAACAGGGCTGCTAAACAGTGGCATTAGTTAGCACATGCCCAGAGGCATAAGGAGCTTAAGGCCACCTGAAATTGGAAGTGATTTTTTGTAATAGGTGATTGTAATCTCATTTTTGAGATTCCACATATCTCATTTACTAGAGCCAGTTCAGGAATTTGGAGAAGAATAAGCATATCTTTGGAAATACTTTCTCCTTCTCCAAATAAGGGGTTTACTGGGACTACTGTGCCAGGGAATTGCTCCCACTCTTGTGGCGCAGCAGGGTGGGAACACCTTGCCATTACCTGCTCCCCTGCCCTCCTCAGCAGCAGCAAAACATCAAAGGAGTGCCAGGAGGAGGGGGGTGATGGGTCCTGGCTGCCCATCTGCAGGAAATTTGCTGCTCTAGACAACGGCCTCCTGTGCTTAGAGCTAAATATCATCCTGCAAGTGATAACATTTACTGCAGGAGGCAGATGGGGTGAAATGCCGCTCACCCACATCTGCAATCAACACCCAGGTTTGCATACCTGAGCCACTGTACCCAAAAAAACTTAAAATCAGGCCTTTTTTTCCCAGACACTTGTGCAGTAGATACTGGGCTGAGATTTAGCAATTCGTTCCCTGTCAGCCCTCAAGGCAGCAGCAGGTGATGGGCCTGCAGAGGGCCCCACACTGTAGCCCTGATTTCATGCCTGAGATGTTTTAGTTTCTAAAATTCTTTTCCCAAGCGATTTTTTGTAAACAAGAGAAATGTTTCTGTAACCGTACCTATGTTTATACATTCTTTCTCACAAGAGGGACTTCTTAATTTCCCTCTATTTTAACCAATGTGATTGAAAAGGTTCGCCTTTGTTTCACCAATCAAATTAGTCTATGTAAAATAGTATAAAAAGGAGACACATCCCAAAATGAAAAAATCATTTTTCTAACCTTCTAACCTCAAGAGTCTGTGTCGCTTTTAGTGTACAACAGCGATACCACAGCACAGAGCAGGGGTGGGAGCAGCTCCCTGCCCAGCCAGGGTGACAGGCAGGCACTGCGCTGCCTCTGCCCCTGCCCGGGCACAAACCACGCGCAGCAGAATGTGCCACTCTGAACCTGCCACTGTCATTAATACCACAAGCAATGCACCAAGCAGCCAGGGGTCACGTCTCCACAACTCTGGGCTGCAGCTGCTCTGCACTACAGAGCTGGCTGGGCCCAGAGGAAGGACCAAAAGGCTGAACTGATTTGTGCCTTGGGTTTGCCACTCGTTCCTGCACAGCATATTGAAAAGCAACAGTCAGGAACAATTGCTCCCTCTCATCTAACAAAAGCCAAAGCTGTGCGGGGAGAAATACAGATGGGTTTCCACCACAGCCAGCTGTGCCAAAAGCTGTGCTCCCTGCCATGGTTGCTTAGAGCCCTACAAGCAGCATCATTATCCCTGCACACAAGCTCTGTGTTGGCACCTTATCAGTTTTGGACACCCTGCCCACACTTGTTTTTTAAAATATTGTTGGGGATCAAGAGTAAGGGAATTGTTCAATATCATCATCAACAAATCATAGATCCAGTTATCTACCTCTCTATTTAATTTCAAATTTACAGTCTTGTTACTGCTTCTGTGACAGGAATAGATTTTCAGATGATTTCAGTAGTTAGGATGACATTATGACTCAATGCATGTGATCAAATGTCTCTCTGAATGAGTCTCTTGGATTAATGAAGCAGTTTGATGAATTAAATGATATTCCAGCAAAGAGCAGATGATGATATTTCAAAATGGCAAAGACTTTTTTTGCACATTCTGGTGTTTTCAGTGTCGCTCAGTATTAGGGACAAATTCCAATTATGAGAGGATTTGAAAGTTCAAACACAAGGCTTCTCTGATCATTAGTGGGACTTGTGCCTTAGGGCCACTTTCTGCAGTCACAGCTGAGAAGACAAAGATACAGGACAGGTCAACCAGCACAGCCTTAATCCACGCATAAACCAGAGCCAGTACTTGGAGAAGAACCAATAAACCTAGCAAATGATTCTATAAAAAGGAAGAAAATATGCAGATTTTACATCTCGTTCACAACTGCTCCCAGAAGCCCCTCCTGAAATGCAGCAGCTCTGAGCACAAGCTGTATCACACTGATAAGATTTGAACTTTGAGTCTTCTGCAGGGCTGGAGTAGGAGGGTACTGGGTTTGAGAAGCTTTTTTATCATTTCTTCTCAGCAATTTCCATAGACATATGCTGGCAAACAACTTTCAACTCTAAATATCTCTTTCTAGCTTTTGTATTTTCCCCTAAAAAATGTAAAAAACAACTAGACACTGCACTCTGACAACAGAAGACCAGATCACAATCTTAACACTGAGATAATTTAACATTGAATATCTCCAAGAACAGCCAAATCAAATGCATTTTGCAACCCTTAGCTTACTTTGCCAACACCAAGCTATATGTATTACCATAAGTGCTGGCCCCTCAGATTCACTCTCACATTTTGGATAGGATTTCTTTCTTATGAAATTAAATCTCCAGAGCTACACTATCCCAAACGTGTTGACTCTGTTATTTACACTAACTCATCAAAGCACTTTACTACCACATGAAATGTATTTCTAAAATAGAATTTGCAATTCTAATGCCATCAGATGTCCTTAAATCCGCAGTGACAACAGTTTGAGCAAGGCTGGCTACCTACAGGACTTTAAGAATTTCAGGTCTGCTACAGAGGAACTCAGGCTCCTTTTGCATTTTGCTCCCCACATGAGCAGAGACTGCTCTCTCAAATGAAAACAAGGCAGACACAAACCTGACTCAAATGTCTACTGCTTTTACAGGTGAAAACACACACAAATATCAAGATGAAACACACAAGATCCTGAAGCTTGTCCTCACGGCATTGCCCTGGCTGAGGGTGAAAAATGACAATCAGTCAGCACCAAGGAGCAATGAGGAGCCAGGATGCAACACCTCTGCCTTCTTTCTACAGCACTATTCCCAAAATCAAAGAATTTAATCCTCAGCAAAGAAAACAGACGTGAGAGATCTTAATGTTTGGTTAAATGGGAAAGCTCCCCACATTTACCCAGATTTGTATCTTTATACCTCCAAGTACACATTTTAAAGACTTCATCAGCTTTGTCCTAGTATTGAAAAAAATCCCAGAACTCAAAGTGACATTCCAAGGCTGAAATCAGGAGAGACAGAATGACAAGACCAGAGAGTTCCTTGAGTTTAAACCATTTTTTGCAACCCAGAGCATGCAACACAGAGTAATCAAATGAGTTATTGACCTAGGTGGTACATCTTGATAAAAAGGTTTTGAAAGAGTTTGTATAGAAGTTTCTTGCACAGAGTAATTCAGTTAGCCTTTAACTCTTTTCTCACTGAGACAATCTAACAGAGTCAGGACTGGGATCTCCCATCTTCATGGGGGACGGGCTTTTCCATGCACACGTTACTCTAAATTCTGCCTTCTTTGTAACACTGTCCAGAGAGGATCAAGGAAAAGCTTCATTAGTCAAACCACTGGAAACTCATGGTGATTTTTTTTTCAAAACAGGCCACAAACTTTTGGAATTCAATAAATTGATCATGCTCTTTAACTTCCTTTCCTCCCTGTTTTGGCATTTGAAGCACTGCTTTCTTTTGTGTCTGGCTATGTTAGAATAATCAATAAGAAATTATACTTTTGCTTTTTACATTCCAACAACATATTTCTTACTGATTCATATTGATTGCAAAGCAAAACTAGAGAAAACTAATGGAAATTTTTACAGTGTTCTGAATGCTGCCATCTAATACTGGAGAACTGCACTGCTAATGCTAACCTAGTTTAATTTGCAGAGAGCATTATTTTTAAGTGTGTACATCTGGAGTTGTGTAAATATTTTTGTTGTCAGTAAAATTAATTACCATATTATTCATTTTACTTGAAGCCACTTTCTCAATTAAGACTGAGAACCAGTGCTCTATTTGATTACCCCAAGGGATGAGCGACCAGCTGTGGCTGCTTACTGCTGCTCACCTATGGCTGAGATGCATCTGAGCTCCTCTTTTAAGTGACAAAATATACATAATTTTTTTCCCCTTTAAAAAGTGCAGAGCTGTTTGTCCTCTCCCTGCAACTTTACATCTTTTACACATGTAAAGACACCTTTGCACTTCCAGTGAGGAACGAAATTCCTATCCCAGCAGGAGGCACGTCACCCTGCTTTGAAGGGAGCCTACTGCTCCTCCCCTTAATATTTGCTAGGAAAAAAAGAAAACTGCAGAGAATCACTGTCAAATACTTTCCATTTCTTTCCTTTCCTAGACTCCACTTCTTTCTAATCTACTTTTTGGGGAGGCACACTTGCAAGTTAAGAAAAAAAGTTATGTCAAATTATGCAACCAAGACAGCAGCAGGCAATGAAAGCCTGCCAGATAAATAATGGTATTTCTGTTCAAAGTGTTAGTAATATACCATTGGAAAACTGATTGTCATGGAGAGTGGAAGACGGGAGTGGGTGAAATGATAGCCAAAGCATATTTTTTTGGATGGTTTCCCCAGGAATTAATACACTGTCAAGTTAAAACTGTCCCCCTGAAAGGCTGCAACAAGCTAGAGAATTAAAATTTGAATGGCTTCATTCACATTAACATTACAGAGCAGGACTCATCCAGGAAAAAGGAGAAAATAATGAAAGAAACTGTTTTTTTCCATCATCATCACTTCAGGCTTTTTTTTTATAAAAATAAATGTCTCAAAAATAAGTAGGAAAAAATAGCAACAGCAAATTTGCATCCCAGAGAAAAGTTAATGTTTCTACTTGGTTAATTCATCACTGAATAATGAAATGCTGACAACAGTGACAGAGCATTTAAAAAGTTTAACTTGCAAATGCACCAGCTCGGATTTCCAATAGAGCTGAGGATGCCAAATGCTTTTGGAAATTCTTGTGTCCCTTGTTTAGTGCTAAGCTGGAGTTCAGATGTAAGAAGTGCAGATCTAGTTATGGACCATCAGCAAAGTCAAACACTGATTTCTTTTCCAAGTTTATTTCTAAGTGAATCAACAGAGACAAGAAAAAAAAAAAAAAAAAAAAAAAAAAAAAAAAAAAAAA